>JAPXFY010000023.1:61583330-61593330 GCA_030674185.1 Monoplex corrugatus
AAGATGTTGATTTTACTGTCTAGTAGGCAGTCATCCACACCTTGAAGAGGTGGACTTGTGATGTGACTGCGTCTGGAAGGTCATTGGTATGGCAGAGTAAAAGTAGTGGCCTTAGTACCATCCCTTGTGGTACTCGTGGGTCTACATTGGTTGTTTCTGAGTTTGTTTCCTCCAAGGCGACTTACGTCGTTCTCTGTGTGAGGAAACATTGGAGCCAGGAGAGGAGTGGACCTGTCATGGCGTTCTGACCCAGCTTGTGGGCGAGCTTCCTGTATGATCCTGTGTCAAATGCCCTTGATTAGTCAGAATTACTATGTCGATTCGCCAGCCTTTGTCGAAGGAATTTAGGAAGCTGTGGGTTGTTGTCAGTATTTAGGTTTCGCAACAGTATGCGGATCTGAAACTGTGAATTAGGTAGGTAAAGATGTGATGGATTTCAAGGCGTTAAGCACAACAAACATGAGAAATAGCCAGCAGAACTGGCAAAGACAAAACAGCATTCAAGAAGATGAAAAACGTTCTTACCAACAAATGCCTATCAATAAACATCAGGAAGAGAGTTCTTGAACTTTATATAGAGCCGATACTGTTGTACGGTTGTGAGGCGTGAACAGTCAACACGCAATGTCAGAACAAAATTGAAGCAACTGAAATGTGGTTTATAAGAAGAATGTTGAGAGTTCCATAGACAGCAAAGAAAACAAAGGAGACAGTCTTGAAGGAGGCAGATACAAAGAAGATCATCACTAAAGAAGATTAGGAAAAGACAAGCAACATTTATAGGACATATCATGAGCAAAGGGGTATTAGAACACCTGATCACAACAGGAAAGCTGGAGGGAATGAGAACACCGGGTAGACCAAGGGAGAAAATATTGGACAGAATTGCAGGGTGGATGAAGACAGATGATGGAAGATGTACTTGCAGCGACAGGGGATAGATTCATATGGAGGGCCATGATTGCCAATGCCGTGCAGCAGGGCACATGATAATGATGATGATGATGATGTTTGTATTATATAAATGAACTTATTCCAATATGTGTCAGTTCCTCCCACCCAATACCACGCTAGGGAAGTTTCTATATTTTTTCTTCCTGTCAAATACTGTACATTGGTTGTTTCTGGGTTTGTTCCCTCCAAGGCGACTTACATCGTTCTCTGTGTGAGGAAACATTGGAACCAGGAAAGGAGTGGACCTGTCATGGCGTTCTGACCCAGCTTGTGGGCGAGCTTCCTATGCAGTCCTGTGTCAAATGCCCTTGATAAGTCAAGAATCGCTGTGTCGACTCTCCAGCCTTTTTTGAAGGAATTTAGGAAGCTGTGGGTTGTTGTCAGTATTTAAGTTTCGCAAGAGTATCCAGATCTAAAACTGTGAATTAGGTAGGTAAAGATGTGATGGATTTCAAGTGTTAAGCACAACAAACATGAGAAATAGTCAGCAGAATTGGCCAAGTCAAAACAGCATTCAAGAAGATGAAAAGTTTCTTACCAATAAATGCCTATCGATGAACATCAGGAAGAATCGGCCAAGCAAAAACAGCATTCAAGAAGATGAAAAGCGTTCTTACCAACAAATGCTCATCAATAAACATCAAGAAGAGAGTTCTTGAATGTTATATAGAACCGATACCGTTCTACGGTTGTGAGGCGTGGAGAGGCGCAAATTTTCGGCCAACTAGCCTTTGTCGAGCGTAAGATCACAAACAAATAAACACCAGATACAAAAATTAGGAGAGAAAGACTGAAACTTCCCTGCTGCTCTGGAAGTTTCAGTCTGTCTTTTTTCGTGTTTTTTTTTCCTTTCTGGTTCCTGTTCGCTTGAACGCGGGCAGTCACACTTTTTTGGATTCTGAAACCGTGAGTTAGGGAGGTAAAGATGTGATGGATTTCAAGGTGTTAAGAACAACAAACATGAGAAATTGCCAGCAGAATCGGCCAATCCAAAACAGCATTCAAGACGATCTTACCAACGAATGCTTATCAATAAATATCAGGAAGAGAGTTCTTGAATTATATATAGAACCGATACTGTTGTACGGTTGTGAGGCGTGGACAGTCAACACAGAACAAAATTGAAGCAACTGAAACGTGGTTTATAAGAAGAATGTTGAGAGTTCCATGGACGTCAAAGAAAACAAATGAGACAGTCTTGAAGGAGGCAGACACAAAGAAGATCATTAACAAAGAAGATTAGGAAAAGACAACATTTATAGGACATATTATGAGGAAAGGGGTGTTAGAACACCTGGTCACAACAGGACAGCTGGAGGGAATGAGAACATCGGGTAGACCAAGGGAGAAAATATTGGACGGACTTGCAGGGTGGCTGAGGACAGAGAGGGTGGGAGACGTAGGCTACTTGCAGCGACAGGGGATAGATTCGTATGGAGGGCCATGATCGCCAACGCCATGCGGCAGGGCACATGGTGATGATGATGATGTTTATAGTATATTAATGATCTTATTCGAATATCTGCCAGTTTTTCCTGCCCAACGCCTCGCTAGGGAAGTTTCTGTTTTTCTTCTTCTTCTGTCAAATGTTGTGCATTTATTCTTTGTTCTTTTATATATACGCTTGATAAGGCCGGTTGCCCTAAAATTTGCGCCTGTCTTGTTTTGTTATGATTCTGTTTTTTTTTTTTCTGCTTGAAATTATTATTGTAGAGAACCGGTTACAAGTAGGCTGCTCGCTGTTACTACAACCACTACCGCTGCAGGTAAGCCTGTGTACAGTACAATCGACGACTGGTAAGCCCACCACAAGGTCAGCGATCTGAGTATTTTGTCACTTTGAATTCTGGTAGTTACCCCCCTTGGTACGTTTGTAGATGGCGAAGTGAGAAAAAGCCGTCGCTTCTCAGAAGACTACATGTGAGGTTTGTTTACCGTCAATTTTATTTTCAGAGACACATACATTGGTAGTTATGAACAATGTTTTTTGGTGTGCAAAAACCGGATAATTCATTCAATTAATTGTGCATGTTTTCATATTTTTTTGATTGCGCCAGGATGTCAAATCTGCTTTCGATTCATATCGCAACATGTTGCTTCTTTGGAAAGTATGAAAATTACAAAGACAAAACGAAAATTTAATGTATCTAATGATCTCATTTTTAATGTATTTCATCGGTATGCGAGCTCAAAAGAAATGTTTTCAGATCAGAACTGTGGTTGGTGGAAGAGAAATTCTACCGCGGCAACTGCCTTCTTTACACTTGAACGTGCACAAACATTGCGAGTAAGAAAAGTAGGGCATGACATTCTGCACGTAAACCGGAGACGGTAATACTAATAGGTAAGCCTACTCATGTGATCGATAGAATACTCTGCGTGCAGTTCTAGAAACACAGTTATTGGAAAGTTACGTCAGTTTAGTTAAGAGATCTGGAACAGAAGACAGTTTTAAAATTTCGTTTCACTAATTTGAGTGTCTTGACCTTTCACCAGTGAGATACAATGACAAAATCTGTGAATGAGAATTTATTTATCCTTCCTGTTCTGGTACCCACCACAAGGGGGGTGCGGCGTTTTACAAGAATAGGAATGGTGAATTCTGATTCATTGATTCTGTAATTGTATTATGTTGGTGAAATATCAAGACATTCAAATTAGTAAATATGAAATTTTAAAAACACTCTGTCTGTTCTGCAATAGATCTGAGTTGAAACGAAAGAGAAGAAAATGAACCAAAAAATAGCATCAAACTAAATCGTGGACTCTTGAAAGACAGATGAATCACTCATGCAAAATTAGTGTATCTGTTCAAAACAAATTCAGCGCTCAGGAAAATATTGGGGATAATGAGGAACATTGGACAAATCTGAAAAACTTGGTAAATAAGCTTGTGAAGAAATCCCTAGTATTGAAAGAAAAATAAAGAAGAACTGCATGACAAAAGAAATTGTAGTTTGTATAGATGGAGGTAGGAAGGAAAAGGAAAAAGAGGAAGAATACAGAGAGATAGATAAAATCAGCAGTAAGTGCAGTGAGCTAAGGAAGCTTGACTAGAAACAAGGTGCAAAGTGCAAAACAGACCCAAAGTTTATGTACAGAAATCTTGAAGAAACTGCTCACAGGAAAAAGACATGCACATCAACTAGATGCTAAAAATTGAAAATTGGTACAATTATTGTAGAAAAAACAAAATATCACTCAGACATGGAGATTACATGGAAGACCTTTTTGACAGAAGGGAGGAACTATCATTAGAAAAGACTTTGAAGGGCCACTAGTAATGACAGAATCATATGACAAAGATTCATTAAGCCTTAAGGATAATCATGATGAGGACAAGGAATAGAATCAGAAATAGCAGAAGAGCAAGATGGATTTGTTGAAGGGAAAAGACTGTTGGCTGTATCTATCCTAAGAACTCTCATAGAAAGATGAGTTGATTAAGGATTTAGTTATCATTTTATGTTTTGTTGATTGTACCAAGGCTTTTGATCGGGTAAGACTCGAAGAATTACTCATCCAACTGGAAAAGCGCAATACTGATGGAAAAGATCTAAGAATAATAAGGAATATATGTATTGGGCACAAACAGCAGCAATGACAATAAATAATGAGATAAGCTTTTTTCAAAACATTAAAAGAGGGGTTAGACAGGGATGTGCTCTGTCACCAGATTTGTTTTCATTTTACTGTGAAACCACCATGAGAAATCAAGAAGAATGCTCTGGTATAAACTATAAAGGTTGGAGGAAAAGTGAAAAACAGTCTTCATTATGCAGATGACACCTTTTTAATTGCAGAAGATGGAAAAGATCTACAAAATGTATTGAATATAATAAAATGGAAAGCAGAAGTAAAGGGCTAGAGCTAAATAGTAAGAGGGCTTAAGTCATGGTAATTGGTAAAAAAAAAGAAATTTCCTCATGTAAAATAACCACAAATGGCACAACATTGAGACAAGTTGATAAGTAACGTTAGATGCACTTTGGACCCATTCAGCTGAAAGTGGTTTGTGAGAAGGATGTTAGAATTTCATGAACAGCAAAGAAAACAAACAAGACAGTCTTGAAAGAAGCAAATACAAAAAGAACATTAATGAATAAGATTAGGTAAAGACAAGCAACAGTTATAGGACATTTTGTGAGGCAAGAGAAATTTGTGCACCTAGTCACAAAGGGAAGGCTAGAGTGAAAAAAAGCACCAGGTAAACCCACGGAGAAAATAGTACAGTTTTGCAGAGTGGATGGGGACAGAAAGGGTAGGACTAGGAGATACACTTGCATTGACAACAGATAAGATTCGCATGGAGGGCCATGATCGCCAACACTATGCGGCAAGGTGACGACGATGATGATGATGATGATGATTCTTATACCACACAAATGTACAGAAATCTGAAATTAGTCAACAAAAGCATCAAAATGCATGAGACAGACAAAAACAAAAACAAAAACAAACAACCCCCCCCCCCCCCCCCAAAAAAAAAAAAAAGCAATGAGGAGTTTTCGTTGTATAAATATATGTATTAATTTGTCATTTTGTGTTACGCTTTTCGCAGTTTTTCCTTCTGTCTTCACACTGCTCACCATACTTTTTCCTTTTCTCTTCATACTACACGCCAGCAAAACAAAGTGAATTTCGTTTTTGGCATCTTCAGTCATCTACAAATAAGTAAAAATGATTAAAAGAAAAAAACAAAAGAAAACAAAATAAAGCAAAACAACAACAATAACAAAACAAACAAACAAACAAAAGAAACTAGGGAAGTGTTATTATTAATTGCAGTTGCTGGAAAGTTAATAGTCCATTGTTTTTGTAAGCTCTTTGTTATGTAACTGGTTCAACATTTTAACCAGGAAGGACTGCTCCTATTATCAGTATGACTGTGAGACTGTGACATGTACTATGATGTAGCCAGTCAATCTTATTTTACCATGGATGATAGTCTGCTTTGTCTAAAGCAATTCACAGTTTTCTTTCTTCACTGCCTAGCATAAACTAGCTGCTGTGAAGTTCCATGATGTTAAATGCAAAGGACTGAATAAGTAAATAAATAAATTGTATATATACATGTATACATATTATAATTTTATATATATAACTTTTTGTATCTTTTGTAAACTTATCCTCAGAACAAAATCAGTGCCTCATTGAATCAACTCCTCGTATCTTCTTGACCAGACCATAGATTAGTGATAATTTTATGGATTGGTTACTCAGCAAACATTGTCTTATTTCAATGTTAGCTGCAATTCCTACTTGTTTTGCTGGAATAGTGCCATTAGGCTACATTGAAAATAACATCAAGACAAGTTACAGATTGTTGCTTGTTAAATGATATTGTATTCATCTGATGATAGCTTGCTCCTATAGTTTTGTTTTACATTGTAATCAAAGTGTGAGCTTTCTCTCAAGCTGCTTTTATTTTCTTTTTCAATCTTTGGCATTTTTCATTGTAAAATTCTCTGTTTAGAATGATTTGTAAGTTAACTGCCAATCGTGTTCATTTCTTTCTGAAAATGTAAATTTTCCACAAATTGAATTGATTTGAAGATAGTTGAACAACACAGAAATGTTACTTAATTGTTGGCTAGCGAGACCATCATATCTGCCTGTCAATCCATGTGTGTGGCCAGGGTGAGTGTGAGAGTGAGAGAGCACGATTTTACTGGAACCAAGAACTTAGAAGACCAGACTAAACATGTGACTGGATTACCGGTCAGCCAGTAAATGGGCCTCATAAATTATGACAGTTTGGAAACTGTTATCAGTGGTATATTTAATGTTGTTCATTTCATTTGATATGATCTTTAAAAGTTTGGAAATTCAGCTTTTGTCAGTGGCATACTTTATGCTGTTCATTCTGAAACCCATTTTTAAAACTGTGTTTCAAATTTTCATCATCAAATATTGTTTTGTCATAATGGCAGTTCATGTTTCTTTTTTGTTGTTTATTTGTTTGCACTTTTTTGAAAGGGGAGGGGGCTTTTATGTTTTTTTTTGTTTTTGTTTTTTCCTTTTTTTCCATTTTGATATTTAAATACTTAATTTTTATTTCTTTTTAATTTAATCTATTTGTTATTGTTATTGTGAGAACAGATTGACCGTGTGGAATTCAGGTTGGCTCAATGCAGCACTAGTTTTCCCCTGCTGCATCACTGTCATTGTATAGGTATATTTTTGTTCATTTGTGAACGTGGACTTTGCTACAGAATTTTGCCAGGGACTCATTCTAGAATATTAGTTTATTGTCTCACAAAGACAAACACCCAGATCACCACTTAAGGTCTAATGGAGGGGAGCGAAAATACCCCTCATGGGGATGCTGGGAGCTCTTTCAGTATAATTAGTATTCCCATCTTCTGGAAATTCTGTGCTAGAAATTACCTCTCTTCTGTCACTCTCTCTGTTTCTGCCTTGTTACTTTGTTTCTGTCATTTCTTCCTATCATTTTCTGCCTTGTTGATCCATTCACCTGTATGTGCTTGATAAAGTCTTGCTTAGTTTTTCTTAGGATTGATAATTGGGTACATGTATTGAGTGCATTTTTGGCTCTAGGGAGGTGAGATATGCAGAAGCAATTTTAGGTAATTTATGCCCGTTTTTGTGTTTTATGTTTTGGTGTTCTTAGGTATGCTTAAATTTGTATTCAGTGTGTTTTTTAAATCCCATGTGTGATAAGTTGGATGGAGTGGTTGATGCTGGGAACATGTCCATAGATTATGTGCACGAATGCATTGATATATATGTGTACTTAATTTTCTTCTCTTTTTTCTCCTGTTGAAGTTTTGTATGTTTTGAGGCAGTTATGGCCCTGATATGGCTCTACGCTACACGATATGGCTGAGCTTTAAACAACAATAACAATAACCTTTCGGAGTAGGCGTCAAACCATGTCCTCTCTCTTCCCAGGCACATGCTGTACTTTCTAGCCAGCTGGGCCACACATTCCACCTTTTTATGCCTTTAGCTTTCACCTTTCATTGATGCGGACTACATGCAAAGCCAGAACTAGATTGGGGAATCCGAAATGTGGTTTCTAAGTGGAATGTTGTGAGTTCCATGGACAGCAAAGAAAACAAACGAGACAGTCTTCTTAAGAGGCAGACACAAGAAGGTCATTGGTGAAGAAGATTTGGAAAAAACAAGCAACATATATAGGCCATTTAATGAGGAAAGGGGAATTAGAACATCTGGTCTCAATAGGAAAGCTGGAGGGAAAGAGAACACCAGGTAGGGTAGACCCAGGGAGAAAATATTGGACGGACTTGCAGGGTGGCTGAGGACAGAGAGGGTGGAAGATGTACTTGCTGCAACGAGAGATAGATTCGTATGGACATGCGGCAGGGCACATGATGATGAATGATGATGATGATGATGATGGGGACTGGGTGGTTCATTTGATAGAGCTGTGGACTTGAAATCTGTAATAATCGCGAGCGCGAGTTCAGTTCCAGCCTACAACTTAAACAACGAGCCTGTTTGCTGCCCATTTTAATGTTACTATCATTCTGGTGGAGTTAGCTCATGTTTCATTGGTCTGTCTTTGCCCTGCCCATTTCAAGACCTTAAAAGCGTATAGAGTTGTGCTCAGGGCCAGGGAACCTGCCAGACAATTGCTGGCAAATTTGGTGGAGTGCATATGAAATTGTCTGAGTATGTTAAGTCTTGCTTGAACAAACTCCAGACTCTGAACACCCTTGGCAAACTTATTTCCAGTTTGAGTTATGCCACAGCAAATGATATCCCTGATGTGTTACACTCCCCCGTGAGGATGCTGGCGGCTCTTTCAGTGTGAATAGTGTCTCCACCAGGAAATTCTGTGCTGGAAATTTCCTCTTGTCTGTCAGTTTCTTTGTTTCTTTCTTCCTCTTTTGCTTTCTGTCGTTTCTTCCTGTCATTTTCTGCCTTGCTGGCCCATTCGCCTGTATGTGTTCGATAAGGGCTTGTGTACTTGTTCTTAGGATTGATAATTGGTGCATGTATTAGGTGCATTTTTGGTTCTAGGGAGGCGGGATATGTGGAAGCAATTTTAAGTGATTTAGGCCTGTTTTTATTTGTGTTTTAGTGCCCTTAGTTATGTTGAAATTTGTATTCAGATATGTTTTTTAGGTCCCCTGTGTGATAAATTGGAAGGAATGGTCAACACCAGGTGCATATCCTGAGAGTATGTGCGCGAATGCATTCATATGTGTGCTTAAGTTTTTTTTTCGCTTTTTTCCTGTCGAAGTATTGTGTATGTTTTGGACTGGTTATAGCACTGATATGGGTCTATGCAGTTGGCTGGGCTTTAAACAACAATAACAACAATGATGTGTTACACATGTGCATTTTCCAGTTCCAGTCAGCCAGAATACACAATGTCCTCCCCAACAACTAATGGCTCTACCAGTCAGGGTCAGGGTAAACCTCTGAGCCGAGTGGAACGCAGGAGACAGTGGTGGAGCAAAAACAAGGATTTCAAGAAGAAACTGAGTGAGTGTGTTCATCCAAACTTATGATTTATCTAAAACTTTGAATATTTGCAAGTTCCCACATGTCTGCATACTTGAATATATGCACATACACATATCTTACAAGCTTGCACATAAACACACACATACATATTTATCATGGTATATGTAGCTCATGCACTTTGACTGAGTCATATACTTAGTAATACTGCTAGTCCAACTGATATGCATCCACATTCTTATCCACGCACATGTATGCATACACACACACACATTCACACACACACACATCACACACACACACACACACACATACACACACACACACATACACACACACACACACACACACACACACACAGACACACACACACACAACACACACACACACACACACCAGACACACACACACACACAGCAACAGACACACACACAACACACACACACACAGACACAGGCACACACACAGACACACACACAACACACACACACAGCACAGACAGACACACACACAGACAGACACAGACAGACACACACACAGACACACAGACACAGACAACACACAGACAACACAACACAACAGACACACA
>JAPXFY010000023.1:61598330-61638330 GCA_030674185.1 Monoplex corrugatus
CTCTCAACCTGCATACCTGACCTGTGGTGTTCCACAAGGATCTGTCCTTGGCCCTGTTCTTTTCACTCTTTACACCTCCCCCCTGTCCACCATCACCAACTCCCATTCTATAAAACACCACTTCTATGCTGATGACACCCAACTTCAAGACAGTGACTCACCTGATAATATACAGCGCCTGTTGACTCGCACCACTGAGTGTTACTCGGACATTAAGAACTGGATGACACACAATAGACTTCAGCTTAATGACGACAAAACAGAAGCTATCCTCATTGGCACCCGTCAGAAACTTTCTCAGCTGCCTCCTCTTTCTCTCCCATTATGTAACACATCAGTCCCAATTTCTGATTCAGCTAAAAACCTTGGTGTCTGCATTGACTCTACCCTCTCCATGAACAACTTTGTTTCTCAAACTGCCAGATCCTGCTACTATCATCTCCATCGTATAAAGCTGATCAGGAAGTATCTCTCTGTCGAAACAACTGCAAAACTCGTTCTCTCCTTCATAATGTCTCGCATTGACTATTGCAATTCACTCCTGTCTGGTCTTCCTGCCTCCACCATTCACATCCTACAGCGCATTCAAAACAATGCTGCACGCCTTGTACTCAAAAAGAAAAAAGCTGACCACATATCTCCTCTCCTGGCACAACTTCACTGGCTCCCTGTATCAAAGCGCATACAGTACAAACTAGACACCATGTGCTACAAAAGCCTCAATAACGCAGCCCCCGATTACCTGTCAAGCCTACTTGAGATCTATGTTCCCTCACGTACCCTCCGCTCTGCCTCTGATCCTCTGACTCTTCGCTTTCCACGCACTAAGCTCAATACCTATGGTCCACGAGCCTTCTCTGTTTCTGGTCCACTCTCCTGGAACAAACTTCCTCTCTCAGTCCGTCAGCAACCTACTTTTGTCTCCTTCAAGTCCGCTCTCAAAACTCACCTTTTCTCTCCTGCATAAAATCCTAACCTCACTCAACCCTCCCCTCTGCAGCCTGTCTCCGCTCGGAGGGAATCACATGGTTATAATATATAATTGTATGCTATGCTCTCTATAATTTTCCATTGCTTTTATTCTTGCTTTTATTGCTTTTATTCTTTCTCCCCATTTATAGCCATGCGTGTGTGTGGGTGTGTGTGTGTGTGTGTGTGTGTGTGTGTCTGTATGTGTGCGTGCGTGTGTGTGCGAGCGTGCGTGCCTGCGTGTGTGTCTGCTTCAGCGCTTAGATTTGATTTTATCAAGATTTTGCGCTATATAAATATTGTAATTATTTATTATTATAGACCATACAATGAATTCAGTATAAGCGAAGCCCACGGCACTCTGGGGCTGACAAACAGCTTCAACACAACTAAATGATGTTTCAATATAACTGACTTCAATATGATATAAATATTTTTTTAACAAAAGAAGAGAACGACTCTGGCAGGGACCAGATCAGACCTTCAGTATAGGCAAAAATTTGATAAATCCGGCCATCAGATATCCAACTTTCACTGTTCACAGACACATGCATGCACACACAGACATGCGCACACACAGACATGCGCACACACAGACATGCGCACACACGTGTGCGCGCACACACACAGCACGCACGCACGCACGCACACGCACACACACACACACACACACACACACACACACACATATACACACACACAGAGGTCTGATGTTGACTTTCCAAAGCGAGCGAACAGCATTTCATCACAAATGACTGTTCCAACTTACATATCTGACTTAGTCAAACAGTCTAACATAAAATTTAATATGGATGAAATAGCTGAGACACCATCAACAACGCCTATCCCTACATGGGAAATGCCAAAAGCCTCTTTTGATATTGATTATATAGACACTAAGAAATATGAAAACGTCAACATTTCGATATCCACAGCAAGAGAACGCGTCGATGAAAAATACCGTACCCACCTTCATATTTTTACCGATGGATCAGTCTTAGAAAATAAATGTGCTGGGGTTCCATAATTTAAACTAAAAAAGTCATTTTTCATTGGGGCAAACATATCTATCTTTACAGCGGAATTAGTCGCTATTATACAAGCATTGCATTATCTAGTATATCTTAAACCCGAGTCTTTCAAAGTAGTTCTCTTTGTTGACTCAAAATCTGTATTATATGGCTTACGGTCTTTTGATGCCAACACAAGACCTGATTTAATTACTGAGGCGAATCATGTTATACATCGTTTAAGGGTAAAAGGTACAGATATCAGTTTATGATGGGTGCCTTCTCACGTTGGTCTTCACAGCTACGAAGTAGTTGACAGAGCAGCTAAGCAAGGTGTGCAGAATTCTGATAATTCTATAGAATTACATGTTCATACTTCCGTAAAAGAAGCTTGCAACTTCTTTGAATCAGCATCATGGACTCGATTTCATGAACATTTAAATGAACAGTTTGTGTCACAACAAATGATAAAACTTTCCGTTCAAAATGTATGTAAAAAATTGCAGTATTCTTCCTTGTATCATTTGAGATCGATTGTTGCTGTTCGTTTTCATATTCAGCTGAACACATTGAAAACAAAATATTGTAAAAATGTCAAGTGTATTTGCGGCGAACAGTTCACACTGTTTCAATGTTTATTCTACTGCAAAATGCTACGTTCTTTTTTACTGAAAATGTTTACACAAGAAAACTATTCTGAAACTCATTTCCAAAAGTTACATCAGTTCAATCTTTGTTAGTTAAAATTTCAGATTTATTAGTTCACAGTCCTTTTAATGCATTACTTTAACTTTATGCAGTTTGTGTTTTAGTATTACAATTTCCCTTGACGTTGTTGAAGTTAATTTTAAGTGTAAAGTTTTCGTTCCATATTTCTGTTCTCCCACCTACTTATGTCTTTTTACTCTGTCTCCCCTCTGCCCCAATCCAACCCTTCCAGCTATCGTTCTACATTTTATTTTATTTGTTCATTTCTTATTTCCCCTCCCCCGTCTAATATCACTTATACTAGTGAAAAGACGTTAAATCAGAGAACGAATATGAACACACATAGTGTCACACACACACACACACACACACACACACCACACACAACACACAACACACACACACATACACACACACACACACACTATACAGGGTGTTTCAAAAAGAATACGCCAAAATCATTACGCAGTTTTTTCAGGTCTATAGCATTGTAGTGGACTGAATCAGTGGTTATTTGATAGAGTAGTTATCAAAGTTTGATTGGGTGTCAGTTTCACCGCTGTCGTTAGTATAACTTCCGGTGCAGCTGAATTGTGGGAAGATCAATCAAAATGGCGACTCCTCAGCAGAAGGCGTTTTGCGTGCATGAGTTCGCGAAAACAAACGCCATTGTCACGGTGCAACGTGCTTTCAGAACAGAATTCGGCATTGATCCGCCCCATCGTGAGAGCATTCGACGGTGGGTTAGACAGTTTAAAGAGAGTGGGTGTCTGTGCAAAGGAAAGAGTCCTGGAAGACCACGTGTTACAGAGGAGCAAGTGGAGAGGATTCATGATGCATTTGAGAGCAGCCCACGTAAGTCCGTACGTCGAGCAAGTCTTCAGCTTGCCATCCCTCATACCACTGTCTGGCGTGTGTTAAAGAGACGATTACACATGAAACCATACAAACTAAGCCTCGTCCAAGCACTTACTGATGATGACAAGGTGATGCGGAGGACATTCTGTGAGTCAATGCTGGAGATGGAGGAAGGTGATGAAACTCTCTTTTCACGTTTAGTTTTTAGTGACGAAGCGACTTTCGGTAATCTTGTAGAATAGAATACGAAAATAATTGGAGCTAATTTCACGCACTTATACGGGTGTTTTCGGTTCTGCTCGATGTAAAGAGACGTAAGACACCCTTACCTACTCACTTTGACCAGTCCTTCCCCACAAACATGCACAAAATATCCCTGAATGACTGGCGACCACAGCTCCAGCAGTCACCTGCACGCCATATTTATAGACAACTCCCCACTAGTGATGACGTTGTGCCCATGTGATCAGCTACCAAAATGGCGTGCAGGTGACTGCTGGAGCTGTGGTCGCCAGTCATTCAGGGATATTTTGTGCATGTTTGTGGGGAAGGACTGGTCAAAGTGAGTAGGTAAGGGTGTCTTACGTCTCTTTACATCGAGCAGAACCGAAAACACCCGTATAAGTGCATGAAATTAGCTCCAATTATTTTCGTATTCTATTCTACAAGATTACCGCGACTTTCCATTTGAGCGGCACAGTCAATCGTCACAATGTGCGCATTTGGGGAACAGATCACCCACATGAAACTGTTGAGCATGAAAGAGATTCCCCTAAAAGTGAACGTCTTCTGTGCTGTGTCTCAAGACAAGATCTATGGTCCCTTTTTCTTTGAAGGAAACACCGTTACAGGACAAACCTATCTCGAAATGCTCCAAAACTGGCTATTCACTTTACTGCAAGCAGATTCGAATGACTTCATTTTTCAGCAAGATGGAGCACCACCCCATTGGCATCTCGGGGTTAGAGCTTATCTGAATGAAAACGTGCCTCAGCGATGGATTGGGAGGAGAGGTGCTAAAGACCTTGCTCTCTGTGCTTGGACTGCCAGATCCCCGGACCTCACTGTGTGTGACTTTTTCTTGTGGGGGTATGTTAAAGACCAAGTTTATGTTCCACCACTTCCAGCAAGTATCGATGACTTGAAAGATCGAATAACAGCTGCAATCAACACGGTGGACCGTGACATGCTGAGGCGCGTTTGGGAGGAATTCTCATATCGGCTTGATGTTGTCCGCGCTGCCGGTGGTGGCCACATTGAGCACTTATAAAACATGAAATGAAACTTGAATGTATATACAACACATGTGTTCATGCTAGAGGTTTGTAATTTTTTTCGTTTTTGACCCATCACGTGATGATTTTGGCGTATTCTTTTTGAAACACCCTGTATATATATATATATATATATATATAATATATATATATATATATATATATATATATATATATATATATATACGCAGGCCTGGACACAGACCACAGGCCAATCATCAATCAGAAGAAGAGGAGGTTCACTAAAAAGAAGAAACAGCTGGGAAAGACTCAACATACACAAGCTTCAAGACGAAGAGGTGCAGACTCAGATCAGATGCACCATCAGTGAAAAATTGGACTGTAATAACCCTACATTACTAAACGTAGAGGAAGCTTGGGGCATCTTCAAGACAGTCCTCCTGGACACTATAAAAGAAGCCTGTGGCACCAAGAAGACAGGAGGAAGAAACAGAAAGGCAACAGCTTGGTGGAACAAAGAAGTGAACTGTGAAGGATGCTATCAAGGAAAAGAAGAAACTATACAAGATCTGGGTCAAGTCAAAGGATGAAGAGGACTACATCAAGTACAGACTTGCAAGAAGACACAGCAAGAAAGTTGTGAGAACAGCAAAGGAAAAGTCATGGACCCAGTATGGTGAAAAACTCTGTGAACCTTTCGATCCAACCACTATCATCAACGATGCACTAAAAGGTTGGGGCAGCGTTCTTTTTCCTATCAAGCTCCAACTATCTGGAATCAGCTACCTCGCTCACTCAGATACTCACCCTCTCTGTCCACATTCAAACGCTCCCTTAAAACTCATCTGTTTCCCAAATAACTGGTAATTTCTGCCCCCCTCCCCCATGTAACGTAATGTTGGCTTTATAATGTCTTAGTGTCAATGTGTCATTGCATTTGCATGTCGTGCTGTGTGTGTGTGTGTGTGTGTGGTGTGTGTGTGCGTGTGTGCGTGTGTGCGTGTGTGTGTGTGTGTGTGCGTGTGTGTGTTTGTGGGCGTGTGTGTGCGTGCTTGTGATTTCGGTTATATGTTTTGCCATTGTTAACGCCTAGGGCATTAATTTGATTAGGCGTACTAAATGTTCATAATAATAATAATAATAATAATAACATGCAAAGCTTCACCAAGAGAGTTTTACAAGAGTGTGAAAGCGATGAGAGTGCGAGATGAACCTTTCGATCCAACCACTATCATCAACGATGCAAACGGGGAAACATTGCATAGAGAGGAGAAAATAGTGAAGAGATGGGAAAACTATTTCAAAGACCTACTCAACCCATCAGGAGTATGGGCACAAGACACACAGGCCCGGTTCACCCCCAGCCACCCAGAACCTACCATCCTAGAGAATGAAGCAAGAAAAGCAGTGAAGACCAGTCCTAAAGGAAAGGCAGCTGGAGACGATGGCATAACAACTGAAGCCATCCATGTGTGCGGTGAAACCGGAATTCAGTGGCTCACCACCATCTTTCAGAAAGCTTGGGAGGAGAGAAAAGTACCAGAAGACTGGCAAAATGCAATAGTGGTGCCAATATGGAAGAAGAAGGGCAGCAAGAAAGACTGCAGTACCTACAGAGGCATATCACTACTCAGTCATGTAGGGAAAATGTACGCAAAGACCCTGGAGCAGCGCACTTGAGCGAAAACAGAACATCTCCTCAGTGACGCACAATTTGGCTTCAGAAAAGGAAGAGGGTGCACTGATGCAATCTTTGCACTACGACAACTGTGCGAGAGGGCGATCGAATATGACCGAGATCTCCATCTTGTATTCGTTGATCAAGAAAAGGCCTTTGATTGAGTCAACAGAGACAAGCTATGGAAGGTCCTCGAGCAGTACGACGTCAAGGGCCAGCTGCTAGACAACATTCGGGCCATCTATGCCAACAGCAGGAGTGCAGTCCGCACTGCCAGTGGAACATCTGACTGGTTCCCAGTGACATCGGGGTAAGGCAGGGCTGTAATCTCTCCCCTCTTCTCTTCGTGATCTATATATATGGATCAGATTACGAGGCAAACCCAGACCCTGAGGCACTCAATGAACTCATGTTTGCGGACGACCAGGCAATGGTGAACAATGACAAGATACAGCTACAGGAGCACACAGACCAGCTCAGTGAAAGCTGCGAGACATACGGCATGAAGATCAGCGTCAGCAAGACCGAGGTCATGACTGTCAGTAAGAGACCAAACAAACTGGATATCAACATCAACGGAACCCAGTTGAAGCAAGCCAGTGAATTTAAATACCTGGGCAGCATCTTCACTGAAAATGGCAAACTAGACAGAGAAATCGAGACCAGATGCCAGAAAGCCAACGCAGTCAGCTACCAACTTGCCCCTCTCCTGAAACACCCCAGCATTCCCACCAGCACTAAGACGAAACTCATCAACACCATTTTTCTACCAACGCTGACATACCAATGCCAGACATGGTCCCTAACTAAAGTCCTCGAGAGAAAACTGGTCACCTGTGAAATGAAATGCCTGAGGAAAGCAGTAAACAAGACGAGGCGGGACAAGATCAGAAATGAGGTGATACGAGACATGGTAGGAGCAACACCAATCCTACAACACATCGAACATATGAGGATCAAGTGGTTTGGATACCTCACACGTATGCCCCTAAACCAACCAGCTCTTCGGGCATACAACACCAGTTACTCTGGCTGGAGAGCCAGAGGAAGACCAAGACGATGATGGAGCGACTCCGTGGCAGACACCCTCAGAGCTCACGAGATGTCCCTTCTCCAGGCCACCCGCCTTGCTGCTGACAGACGACTGCATCTCCCCGAGACGCCCACCGGTACAAGCGGAAGGAAAAAGTAAAAGTAAAGTAAATATATATATATACTAAAAATAATTCTGGTTTTACATAATAATTTAAAGGAGAGAGAAGATTTTGGAAGCAGTGTAGTTTTTATGATTGCTCACTTCATTGAATTGCAGCTATACCTTTGTACTTTTGTTTGCCTCCCAGGAGACAGAACCACTCTTTCCAAGAAGGAGAATGAGCAGCAAGCACAGACAGCCACTGTGAAAGTGGACACATCACGTGGTTTCAGATCCACTGTCGTCACCAAACTAGCATCAGCCAGCATCAAATCTAAGAGACCACAGACAGACAGTAAAAAAGTTTCACAGCAGAAAACAAAACCCGCAAAACTCAGCAGCTCAAAACCCTTGCCCAAAACAGACAAAACACTGAAAAAGAAACCCAAAGTTGTGCCCAAACCCAAAGTGGAAAAGGCTGAGGAGGGAATGACACCGGAAATGATCTCGGAGATTTCTATGAATGCCTACGGTGTGGATTTATCCAGTGGCGTAAACCATGTTCCTCAGAAATACATTTTGATTGTCAGCAACCTCCCTCCAGCCATCGACAAGACTCAGCTGATGAGCCATTTTAGGAAAACAGGTAAGCTAGTAAGTCTTTAAGTTCTCAACAGTGTTTTCTTGGATGCATATGGTATGCTGTTTAGCCCACATTGTGCGGATGTAAATTTTCTTTACAGTTTGTGTTCTCCGTTTTCAATAGATTTATGGTGTATGGTGCATATATATTTTCATAGTTCCATAGGCCACCAAGCGTTAACATGGATTTATAGGATCTTTGACATGCATATTTGATGTTCTGTGGTGGTGTGCACATGAAAAATGTTCAGGTACCATGAGGTCTGCATAGATGTTGACAGGGAGATAGTGAAAAAATCTCCACCCTTTTCCTCCAAGTGCTACCCAGGTAGGTTCAGAATCAGACCTTACGATTGGAAGTCCATCACCCTAATCATTTGGTTGTTGTACCTGTCGGTTTTAGACCTGAATCCTGATTAGGTAGATTTGTCAGGATTGAAAAAAAAGTATAGTTGGTGGTGTAAAGGTAAGTGTAAATAAACTAAATGTGAGGTGGTTCCATAACCCTGATGTCATAGGGGAATGAGGGGAGTAGAGACCTGAACTTGTCTTAGGTTCAAGTCCAGTTTGTGCAGTCATCAGTCCACCCAGCTGTGCATGGATACATTATAAAGTTTTAAAGGGCTGTGACAATTACTTTTTATGTTATTAGGACATTCTTGCTGTTTACTAGATGACTGTCATTTATGTATATATGTATTCTCTGGCTGTCTCCTGATTTAAATGTGGCAGCAGATGAAAATAAGCTAAGTTTTTCGGATGTGTTTTGAACTGCAGGGGCAGAAGACAAAAAATTCTCATTGTACAATTTTATGTTAATAATATCGCATCAAAGAGTTGTGTATATATATATATATATATATATATATATATATATATATATATATATATATATATACTTGAGATAAATCTTTACATTTGTGGTTTCAAGGTAACAGATTAACATAATAAACATTTTCAAGACAAGACACGACACACACATGACACGACACGACACGACACGACACGACATTTTCTTTTGTCTTCTTCCGTGTTCTAAGAGGACCTACAATAAGACCATAATCTGTGATGAAAGACTACATTCAGTGAAAGATGTGCAAAATAAAATGTCACGCTCAATTTTTAATGTTAGAAAGGACATTACACATGAATGGGTACATATATGTGTTTGGGCGCGCGCGCCACACACACCACACACACACACACACACACACACACACACACACACACACACACACACACACACACACACACACACACACACACACACCACACACACACACACACACACACACACACACACAAACACACACACCACACACACACCCCACACACACTACAACATCTACTCACATCACACACACACACATCTACATGCATGCACACCCATGTACACACACACGCTCGCACAAGCACACGCACACACGCGCGCACACACACACACACACACACACACACACACACACACATACACATACACACACACACACTCACACTCACATCACACTCACACACTCACACTCACACTCACGCACACACAAACAGACAGCACAGCACAGCAACACACATTCTACAGACTTGATCATAACAGCAAGAACAGGAAACAAGACAGACAACGACACGACACGACACGACACGACACGACACGACACGACACGACACGACACGACACGACACACACAATCATTCTACAAAGAGTTAATCATAACAACAGGAACAAGAAGCAAGATTGTGAAGATAACTTATAGTGGATGTCACAGTGGCATACCTGAGAAATAAGATTTTGAATCTGATACCAGCTTAAAGTTAAACAGAAGCCAGTGAAGTTATTCTATATATGGGTGAGCTTGTGATTTGTCAATGTCAGGAACAAGCAGTTTTTGTTTGTTTTTGTTTTTGTTTTTGTTCCTGTACTTTTGTGTGTGATGATTTTGAATATTTTGAAGATGACACGTAGAACCATGATGTAAGGAAATTAAGCCACTTTGTGTATTGTGGAGTGACCAGCCTTGTGAAAAGTGAATCATGTTTAGAAAAGTTCCGGTGAACTGTGATTTTGAATTTGAAAGTCTGAGAGCTAAATGATTTTGAGAAGGCAGGATGTGGTGCTGGTCTGTCTGTTTTATGCGATGCTAATTATTGTATTGTTGATGGAATTTGATATTTTTTGGCTATCATAATAGTAGTTTATTGTTACCGGTTTATAGTGTTAAGGTTTCAAAAACATTCATATGAGTTTAATATTTGTAGCATGCTTGTCTGCGGAGAAGATGATACCGACTGCTAGAGATTTTTGCAAAAAAGACTTGGAGGTCAAAGCATTTATTACATACATGATTATGACCATAAGAAATCTGAGATTTAACTGAAACAAAATGTTGAAGAAAAGGTTTTTATGATGTAGGAATGATTTTGATTCTCCTGTTTGGAATAAGTTTTGGTACTTGTGCATTGTGGAAAGGTGGTCTTTAGGCATAGCATGTGTTTTATTCATTTCTGAGATAATGAGTTCTATTCTGATGGAAAAACCCCTTGACAAAATGATTGATTGATTGATTTCCTCTCTTCTGTCTTTCTCTTTCTTTCTCCTTTGCTCTCTGTCAGTTCTATTCTGATGGAAAAACCCCTTGACAAAATGATTGATTGATTTCCTCTCTTCTGTCATTCTCTTTCTTTCTCCTTTGCTCTCTGTCATTTCTTCCTACCATTTTCTGACTTGCTGGTACATTCACTTGTATGTGTTTGAGAAAGCCTCAATACTTTCTCTTAGAGTTGATAATTGGGTGCATGTATGTGTTTGAGAAAGCCTCAATACTTTCTCTTAGAGTTGATAATTGGGCGCATGTATTACGGGCATTTTTGGCTGTAAGAAATGAGATGTGCAGAAGCAGTTTCAGGTAACTTAGGCAAGTTTCATCCTCTGTTGATAAATTGGATGGAGTGGTGAACATTAGGTGCTTATCCTTAGATTATGTACACAAATGTATTGATATATATGTACACTTGATCTTCTTTTCCTGGTGTCCCCCCCCCCCCCCCTTTACTGGGCACTAGTTATTTAGGGTGAATTTTTTTAGATGGTTATACTGCAATGTGGCTCTATGCAGTCAGCTGGGCTTTAAGCAACAATAACGATAACAATAACAATGTGACGAGCTAATTTATTTTCCTTTATTTTAGTTTCAAAGTAAAAGGGAATGTTTCAACTTGTCTGTAATTGTTAGCATCCGTTGCATGATGCGAATCTTGACCATCAATATCAACAACGACAACAGAAACAGCAACAACAACAACAACAACAACAACGACAACAGCAACAACAACAACAACAACAACAACAACAACAACAACAACAACAACAACAAACAACAGTGCAGATAAAATACAGACTTGATGCGTTGTTTTGATACCTTAAAAGGAAGTGCACCATTCAAAGAGTGAAGAAATCTAGTACAAGTAAAAATACTAGTACAGTAGTAGTCCCAGTTTTGATCTACATACGTATGAAACTATGATATCAAAAGCTGTTTTGTAAACAGCCGCATAGATTGTTTTAGAACTGGTGATCCTGTGAAAAAGTGTGTGAATATGACATTTATATTGCAGGTGGAGTAAAAAGTATCCGCATCATCAAGCACAAAAGTGGGGAACCCAAAGGAAGCGCTGTCATTGAGTTCAAAGACAGGATCAGCCATGGGGTAAGAGAGAAATTCTGAAGACAGAGAGAGAGAGAGAGAGAGAGAGAGAGTGAGTGAGTGTGTGAGTGTGTGTGTGTGTGTATGAGAATTTGCGCATGCACTCACTGTTTTTGTACACCTGGTTTTGTCAAATTCACACACAGTCTCTCTGTGTGTGTCTGTCTCTTTCTCTCTCTGTCTCACTCACACACGCACGCACGCACGCACGCACGCATGCACGCACACACGCACGCACACACGCATGCACGCACACACGCACGCACACACACACACACACACACACCACACACACACACACACACACACACACACACACACACACACACACACACACACACACACACACACACACACACACACACACACATACACACATATTACTTTTTACAGTTTGCGATTCTGCGTACTTGGATGTGTAGATACTGTATACACGCGTTCATACAATAGAGGTAATTGAGATTGTAGTCTTTTTTTTTTGTCTTTTCCCTTTTCATTGAAAATGTATTCTGTGTAGACAAGAAGGAGGAGGTGTCTCACCATATCATCGACATCACATATTTTCTTTACTGAAAAATTTTCGTATGGGGACCTGTGATGATCAAAACAGAACTATTTGGAAATAAAAAAGTTTGACTGTTGATGGGCAACTGATGTAACTGATGATTGAAGTATTGGTAAAATGTAATGGTAGATTAGTTAATTTAACCCTTTGACTCCTGCACCCTATCCAGCAATTGCAAAAAATTTATGCTTTGATTCCCTCACCCTGTCAACCAGCTTCCTGCAGGAAGCTGGTGGATAGGGTGATGAAATCAAAAGGTTAAGCTTTTGCTTTACTGGTGTGGTTGACAATGCAGGTTATGGTTGACAGGGTGCGAGTGTCAAAGGGTTAAGGTTTTCCCCAAACTTGAGCAAGGTGTTAGAAGCCTGAACTTCTCTAGGGGACAGCAGTATGAAAGCAGTGCATGTCTTCACACCATCACTGCTTTTCCTTCCATGTTCCTAATCCTAAAGACAAGACGTATACCCATTTGCTGCTGGGTGGACAGTATAGTGGAATCAAACCAGACCATGAGTCTCCCGATGGGAATGCCGGGGCTCTTTCAGTATAAATAGTATCCCCACCTTCTGCAAATTCTTGCTAGAAATTTCCTCTTTTCTGTCACTTTCTTTGTTTCTGCCTTGTTCCTTTACAACTTTCTGTCATTTCTTCCTGTCATTTTCTGCCTTTCTGGTCCATTTACTTGTATGTGTTTGATAAAGTCTTAGGATTGATAATTGGTATGTATATTAAGTGCATTTTTGGCTCTAGTGAGGTGAGATATGCGGAAGTGGTTTCAGGTAATTTATGCCTGTTTTATATATGCCTGTTTTTATATAAGTTTTGTGTCCTTAGTATGCTTATATGTTTTTTAAATCACCTATGTGATAAATTGGACAGAGTGGTCAACTCCAGGGGCGAATGCATTGATATATGTACTTAATTTTCTTTTCCTTTTTTTTTCTGTTGAAGTTTTGTTTGATTTGAAGCGGTTATAGCCCTGATATGGCTGTATGCAGTCGGCTGGGCTTTAAACAATAATAACAATAATAACAACAGAGCATAAGTCTGGTCATCCATCCATTTGGCTGCTGTGCCTGCTTGTGCAAACCTTATCTTTCCTCTTTGTTTTCTTTCATCTGCTGTCTGCATAGTCAAGCCACATCTGGGGATGAGTGTGGCCATTTTTTTCCAGTTTCTTTGGGGCTGCCATGGAGCTTGGTGGTCAGTGGAGGCATAGTCAGCTAAGCCTCCAGTTGCTTCCATTTGATAGAGGCAACATCACTGCAATCTTTTTATTACTGCAGTCCTGTTGATGCGCTTGACTCAGCACTGCTCCACCCAGATGGTATCTTCAGTTGGCGAGCACCATTTCTGTCTGGTGGAGATGTCAAAATAGATGTTTGCAGTATATTGCATGGTACCATGTTTGTTTTAAAAGGTGCCTGTAGGTCTGGTACCTGTGACTTCAGTCCTCTGGGGTTTGTTTTTGTTTGTTTTTTTGGGTAGGGGTTACCCTGCTCATAGCTCATCGTAAAAGATCTGATATGTGAGGGTCGGAGGCTAGGGCTTTGTACAGCTATTATTCACTTGATGGCTCTGTCATAGGACATACAGGGTATTTTCTTGGTGTGGCCTTTCCCAGTGCCATCCTGCCCTGTCCTGATAGAAAGCATAATGAGTTGATCAGGGACTGCCTATTTGTCCAGGCAGTCGTGGCCTATTTCACAGCTATCGTCTGAAAGCCATCCACAATCTGCGACCTGCTGGGTTGGGTATAATCACACACCATTACCTGTATTTCAGAAGCAATCCACTACGCTACCTGCCATGCAAGCAGCAGCAAGCAGATTTGCAGAATTACCATTGTATTTAATCATACTGGTCACAGAAAGAGCTCCACATAAATGCACGTGCACCAGAATTTATACACTCTTGCTTTTCTTTCAAATTTGGGGAGGAGCCACTCATGCCCTAAACATCTGAGAATTCCAAGGTGACACACCTCACAAGGAGGCAGAATAATTGTACACTCACATGCTCACACGTGCACACTCACATGCACTGTCACATGCATACACACACGCGCATGCACGCATGCACACACACACGGACGCGCACACACACACACACACACACACACAAGCACACACACACACACAAGCACACACACGCACGCTCACACTCACAGCATTGTCTGACAAGTCTGGAAACAAGTTTTTTTTCCGTCTTATTTATTTATTTGTTTGTTCTTTTGTTTATTTGATCATTCTATAATTCATTTACATTTCTGTTTCAGATTGCTCTGCGTTTGAATAACACAACATTAGGTGGAAATATGATCAATGTGGATATATACACCAACCAAGCCCAGCTGAAGCAGAAAAACCAGCAAGAGAGTTGACTTTACCATTTATGATTATGTGAACATATCTTGGCAACCATAGAGCAAGAGTGCTGTGTCTTTGTGTTGAGTAAGAGAGACTTTGAACGTTCTTCTGGATTTCTTCGTTCTGTTTGTGCGGTGATCTCTTTCCAATTTCAGCTTTGAACAGGGGCAGAAAAAGGCTAACCTGTCCATTTATAATGTTCATTGTTGGCCATTTGGTTGCAGAAATGTCAATGTTGGTGATCATTGTGAGAGGTGAAAATTAGCTCTTTCATTATTGTTTAAAAGTGCATGTTTGTAATCACCGATAAAAGCTTTAAGGAGTTCATTATAACTTATAAGACCAGAAGAAAAATGCTGGGCAAGGTTATGGGTCGGAATCACTTGTGTCTTTTACTCAGTTTTAGGTGTATTTTACTCATTTGATGAAAACTCTGAGGTTTGCGAAATAATTTCACCTGAATTTTTTCTTATTATTGTTTTTGATAGGTTGATTTTAATTTCACTGGCTGCTTTGATAAAAACTACAGAATACTCAGAAGTACAAAATCAATTAAGAAGAATGACACCTTTTTTTTTTTTTTTTTCAGAAATGTGAAAAATAAAGTTAATAATGAGATGCTTCACATAATGGGTTTGCTTTCTCATTTTTTTTATGTTATCAGTTAGATATGAAATGTTTGCACTCTTACAAGACATTTTCATTTTCAGTTAGATACAGTCTTAAGATAAAAGAGTAGAATGAAACATATTTAGCAAGTTTGAGGATTTGTTCAGAAGAAGTAGTCAGTCTCCAATGTTTTTAGTAAACACATGTGACAATTGATTTTGTAGTAGTCTGAAATGATTTTTAGTAAATATATTTTGACATATCAGTACAAAATCAGTTGTAAGTCTCATGTGTAATTTTAAATCTACAGTCTTTTCTGATCATTTAAAAAAAAAATATTTGAATGTGAATGATGAGAAGAATGAGTCCCAGGTACTTAGACCTATAACCACATTTGATTCTCGATGGCTCAATTGATAGAGCTTTTAGCTCAAAACTTTTGGATTTTTTTTTAAAGTTAATCCCTTTCTGCAATATGAAATCGGGCCTCTTCACAACCGGTTTTAATACTTTTGTATGGTTTGTTACCTGAAAATGTTAAACTTGGTTTTGGGGTTTGCTGAGTTAACCGAGTTAAATGCCACACAGCAGTTGGTCTGGCTGTTTTTCATAATTGGCATGTACTTTAGTTTTGGTTGAATGCTTAAGAAAAAAAATCACAAAAAGTTTATTGTAGTTCCTGTACTAACACTCGTTGATTCAAGCCACTATTCATCATGTTTTAATGCGCATTTTACTTTAGTTGACTCGGAAACTAAATAGAAACAAGAGTGTCATATGTTAGTAACATAACACTAACAGAATCCAGCGATAGATACAGCATTACTTTGAATCACTGATTAGATCTCCAAAATATTCAGTTAAAAAATATCCGCAGAATTTAGAGTACAAAACATGCCTCTATATGTATCTGTTTCTCATTATTTCTCGGCTTTGTTAAACCGTTCTTCCTACCCCCCCCCCCCCCCCCCCCCCCTTACTTTTTTTTTTTTTTTGAGATGAAGTATAGTATATTAACTAATTAAGGAACTTTATCTGAATGCTGCCATGGATATTGAGTTGGTACTTCAACATTTTTATTCACAATCTGCTGCTTGTATTCTTATATGTTTTCAATTTGCATTCATCATTCTAATTTTTTTTCAGCCTTCTATTTTTATTTATTTATGCATTTATTTTTCTTTATTGAGGAGTTTATTTCAGATCCGTCTGAGACCAGGTATTTTCTGCTTGTCTTTGTAGACTTCCCCTAGAGCTGTACCATCGATGCATGTGATTCGCGTTGTCAGGTCAGCAAAATGATTTGAAAATAGTGAGTTTTCTTCCACTAAACTGTCATTAGTGTGTTTCCAAATCTTTTTGCATTGTAAGAATATATTATTGATAAACATTGCCGTTGACTGACCATTTTTACTTACTAGACCGTGCAGAATAGTGCGTGACTCTCGTTTGTCGTATTTTTCGTTGTTAAAGTAAGCTTGCAGAGTTGACCTTGTTTACCCTCCGACTCCTGCACCCTATCCACCAACTGCAAAAACTCAACCCTTTGCCTTTCTCATCTCGCGCACCAGCAGGAAGCTGGTGGATAGGATGAGCAAGTCAAAGTGTTAAGATTTTGCTTTGCTAGCATAGTTGACAATGCAGGATGCTGGTGGACAGGGTGCAGGAGTCAAAGGGTTAATGTATTATGTTCATTTAAACTGTGTGTCAGATTTGAACAGGTGAATTTCTTTAGAACTGACTTCATCTGCACAGTACAATTTTGTATAAATGAATGAGCTGTCATCGTTTCCATACTTACGCTTATTTTTGGTGCTTTCATGTTTCAGTGTATTAACTTAAGGGGAGGGTAGTAGAAGTTGCTTTCCAGGAGGAAGGGAGGGAGGGAGAGTTATTTGCTGTGTAGTTGGATGCTAATTTGTTTTATGCAAAATGATTGTTTGTCAAACCATTCTCGTACTTGGTATTAGAAATGGAGGTTGAGAATATGTCTAATGTCATGGGTGGGGGTGGGGTGGGAAATCAATGCTTTATAAACATTTGCACTGTGAAGTTGTGACTTATGCCTTTGATCTTACCTCAAAACCATTTTGTTTGTTATTTATTTTTTAACTATACTAAGTAATTGTTCAAAGAGTAAAGGTAATGATTAGAAAACTTTTGTCATTTTCTGTTGTTTTCCTTTGTCAGTCTGTTTATGAAGTTTATTTGATAATACTGATGAGTAGAAGGATATCTTTTTTGTTGTTGTGTTCTTTGTAACTTATTTGCACTGAGATGATTATGAAACTATGTTTTGGTACCTGTTGCTTTGTTGATGACATAGCATCTCCTCCAGTGACATATACACGTTATCGTTAATAAATTGTTGCTTCTGTTTGTCTTACAATGTTATGTGGTGCATGTAAAGATGCTTATTAAATCCAACATTATTGCTTTTGGCCTGTACAAATTGTGTATAAATTACTATTGAATTTATCATTTATGTCGAGCTTGAAATGGTGTGCATTGATGTGGAAATGCTTAGTTAAAAATAAATGAAAGTGACAGTGTATTAGAATTGAAATGTTTGTATTTTTTGTGAGAAAGTGTTAAATCTAACATTTGACAGTTTATGTTTTATTGTATTATAGATAAATGGTAACTGTTTCTTTTCTCTCACTAAAACTGTCTTGTGTGTCACTGTCAGACAGAAAGATATGAATATCCTCATGACATTTTACTTTCTTTATGTTACTGGTAATTAATGTTTAATGTAAATGAAATGTTTATATGAATCTTGGTGAATATATACATATGTATGTATATATATATTTACATATACATATATATATAATAAATAAAATAAAGACCAGCCAGCATATGCGTCACACAGAACCTTTTTCTTGCCCAAATTTGATAGATTATAGCAGTTATTTGTTAACATTTTGTTCACAGTGGAGTTCTACTGCAGAGTTTGTACAACATAATGTTACCATATATATAATAGAAGTTGAATTACTTAAAATGTGAAAATTCTATCAACTGTGAAGTTCTACTGTCCAGTGTGATAGGTTTTAGATTGTTAGATTATGTGAGCAGTAGAAATCTTCTGCCCACTTTATATATATAGATTATAGAAGTTAGGTTGCTAGATTATATCAGAAGTGAGGTTCTTCTGCTTAATTGTAGAATATATTGTAGAAATGAGGTTGCTAAACTTTTCTTAAGTGAGTTCTACTGTTTCGTTTATGTATGCTGATTATAGAAATTAGAATGTTAAATTACTTAAAATAGTGTCAACAATAGAGTTTGACAAGATCAGCATCATTTTCATTTATTTTGACACTGGCTCCCATTGGAATTGAAGGGGCAGTAGATTGTTTTCATGGATTGATTTTCTTTCTGAGCCTTTCTTTTAAGTTAATAGGTAAGAATTTGGTATTGTTGTCTAAAGTGAGTTCTACTGCTTTGTTTATAGATGCAGATTATAGAAATTAGAATGTTAAATACTGTCAACAGTAGAATTTGACAAGATTAGGATCACTTTCATTTATTTTGACACTGGCTCTCAGTCGAATTGAAGGGGCAGTAGATTGTTTACGTGTGTTTACATGGATTGATTGTTACTTTTGCAGTGCAGTTGGCCTCTTTGAGACAAAGCATGGCCTGTAACTGATTGAATTGCTGTTCTTTTGTGTCCATGGGCTACAGTTCCCATGTGCACCTGTGTACATGTTACAATGGGCTGTTACGTGTATGTACCCTCCCCCACCCCTCTTTTTTATTTTGTTTAAAGTCCGCTAGTTGTCATCATTCACTGGAACTGGGCTGGTCATGTCATTAAGAGATCTGACAACAGGTAGACCACCAAAGTGACCACTGGATCCCTTGAAGCCAAAAAAGGAACAGAGGTCGCCAGAGAACCAGATGACAAGACAATCTAGAAAAGTTCAACAAATAATGGACCAGAAGAGCAGTTAACCGGCAACAGTGGCGTGCGATGAGGAAGGCTTATATCCAACAACAGACCCAAACAAGCTGAAGTGAAGTGAGGTGAAGTGAAGTGAAGTTGTCGTCATATTTTGATTTTTGGGGGTGTGCCTGCTGGTTGTTTTCATGTTTTCATAAGTCACCAAACATTGACATGACATATAGGAGCTTCTGCATTATGTGTATTAACAATTATTTGATATTCTGCTTGACTGTGCATACCAAGGAGATCCAAATACTGGCAGGTCTACATGTTGATATGTTGATCTGAGAGGTCAGAAACAATGTTTTTACCTACCAGGTGCTGTCAGGCAGGGCGTCTGGTTTATTCTTCTTGAAATTAAGTTCTGTGACCTTGGCTTCACAGGATCTGTATATATATTTATATCTATAGTCTGACGAGATTCTGTGGCAACCAGGGTGATGTTTGAAAGTTTTGACTTTTAATTTTATATTTGTGACGTGATTTTTTTTAATGATTGATGGGGATGACAGCTGAGCACGCAACAGTACAGTAGTTGGGATGACAGTTGATGGCTTTATCATCGTAGTAATTGATATGATTGATATGGTTATAGAGACTATGGTAGCAGGGTCCATTGTGGTTTGAGAGGATAATTGGTAGAGCCACGTTCCCAAATAGACTGTTATGTCCCAGCGTCAGGCATACTCAAGTATGACTAGTATGTTGCTCATTGATATGATGTATTTGGTCTAATGAAGATTGAGACTTTGTAACATTGATTTTTTTCAAGTTTGAATGACATTTATCATTTTCGGTAATTCCACAAGTGAGAAATGACAAAAGGAAAATGGTGATAACTGTTATGCTTTGATTATCTTATTTTCTTCAAAATAAGATTGTACTTAACAAAAAAAAAAAAAAAAAAAAAATAAAGTACTTCAACTCTCTGCTTAGGTCACTGCATCAGAATGAGAGTATTGCAGGGAATCTGTTGCAAATGAGATGTACATGTAGGCATTTTTGTGATGTGATTGTGTAGAGTCACCCTGTGAGATTATTTCAAAAATTTCTCCTTTATCGGTTGTGAATTGTTGCATCTCGGCTTACGACCGGTGTTCTTAGATTCATCAGGATACTTGTGTCCTCGTGTCTGCAAAATTTAGGGGAAAGTATGGGGTTGGTTTAAAAGAATGTAAACAGAGAAAAAAGGTTGTGCAAGTGGCCTCAAGTCCACCCACACTGTTCAGGGTTAGGGAGACGAGATGGGTACTGCCTGCCTAATGCTAGCCCTGGGAAAAGTTGAGGTCTTGACGATCTCACTCACCTACAACTCATGGTCATAGGAAAACTTTCATTTGTTTTAAAAACTACATTTAAAAAGAAACAAAAAACATACAAGGCAGTTTTGATTGATCAAGAAAACAAATTCAAAAGTGTTGTAGCTTTTCCTAAGAAGCCGTCATCAGAAACGGATCTCACGTTGAAAATTGTTTGAAGGTAATCACTTCAACTGGGAAAATAGGCTTGTTAACTTGTTACATATGTTGTTTTTTATTCTGTGCCATCCCAGTGGCGTTGATCCCATGCCATTCATTCACATTCTTAACTTGGTACCCCTCCTCCCCTTCCACCTAGTTCACTGAGTCGAAATCCCAGTTCCAGGAAGCCTTGGGAAGCCAGGGATACATTTCTACTAGGTGAAGTGTATGTAGTCACAATCCTTTTAGTCCACCTGAATGTACACTTTTGTTCTTTTATGCTTACCAAAAATATATTTAATGTACTGACATCTTTTGAACACCGCCTGATGACAACATAAAGATTTCATTGGATTGTGTTGCTTATAGTTATATTGTGCACGAGTTGTAGATTCCTTGCTATACGTTTGTTGTAATGTGTACCTCATAATCACAATGGTTCATTTGATTTTTGTCTAACTCACTTGGTTATACATACCTCATGTTTGCAGTTGTTAAATTATTTTCATTATACTCATATTTAGTTTATCCTCCACCCTTCTTTAATTTCATTGTCATCTGTTTTCCTTTTGGGAACATTTTTTTTCCAGTGTAGCCCTGATATGGCTGTACGCAGTTGGCTGGGCTTTAAGTACTAATAAGAATTTTCCAGTGTGAGTGATAGCTTCGTTTCAGTTTGTTGTACTCTATCTTTTTCATTCTCGTGACCTATGTATAAGCTGCAAAAAAAAATGAACTCTTTCACTCCCTCATCCTATCTACCAGCTTCCTGTATAGGGTGAGGGAGTGGAAGGGTTGACTTAAGTTTCTGCTTTGCTGTCATGGCTGACAGTGCAGGCAGATAGGGTGAAGAAGTCAAAAGGCTGTAAATATTCTTTTGTTCTTCATCTTCTTGACGCCATTACACCTGGAGAGGTATCCTCTTTTTCTATTTTTGTTGTTTTTTTTGTTCCATTTTTGTTTATAGTATGCTATAAATAACCTTCATTTATGTTCTGTTGTTTTTCTGTCTTCATCTTTAAGCGTTATCTTCCTGTTTGTTCTTTTGGCTTCCTGTTCAGTTTGTCATCTCCTGTTGTCAGTATACTTGTCCATTCACAAGGGTTTTTTCTTCATTTTTTTCAGAAAGTCTTCCTATGCAATCCTTCACATGCTTGCTAGATTCGTATTAGACTCTTGCACTCTTAATGCCTAAGTAATGAGATTGTTAAGTCCAAGATAGGCACGACCTGATTATTCTGCACTGTTTCCAAGTGTATTTATAATGTAATTTTGTGTAATAGATTAGATAATGAAACAATCTCTCTCTCTCTCTCTCTCTCTGTCCCCGCTCCCCCCCCGCCTCTCTTTCTTTCCCTCTCTATATCTGAACTTTAAGGTTTAAGTTTGGTCTGTAAAGATTGGTTGTACATGTATAGTTGTATACTTTTTGTATTGTTAAATGAAAGTTGAATTTGGTGCAGCATGTTTGCGTTTTCTGTTTGTATTATAACTGACATATTTCGACCGGTTTCAGTCCTGACATGTTTTCAGCCCTTATAAATGATAGCTGTAGTCAGCAGTGTGGCAGTTTTGACCATGTGGAAACCTTACATTAATCCAGAGATTAATCTTGGAAAAGAAGGGGCATGGTAGGAATGGAATGTTAACAAGAAACATCTGAGGGTGCTGATGGGACCCAGAGCACCAATGCCTCACCACTCTCCAATCACCTCCCAAGTTCCCGACGCCATTCGATAGCCGTTTCATCAAGCGGTGTCGGGGGAGGAGGGCTGTCCATGCGTTGCATGACCCATTGAAGTATGTATTGGCATATGGTTAGAGGTTTAGACGCAGGTGAAGCCTCAGTTTAATCTGAAGACAGTCATCAGGTGAAAGTTAGTGGCTGGATAGGGGTGGAATGATGTAACTGAACTACAATTATGTGTTCAGCTATTCATAGAAGTTTTGATGCGGGTGAAGGATCAGTTTATTGAGAAGACAGTGATTTTGTTGAGGATGGGTGGCTAGGTAGGGAAGTATGTGTTTGTTCAGCTGGTGATTAGGGATTATGACATGGGTTAAATGTAGCCATTATCCCAGGTTGTTTTGTCTGAATATTTATTGAGCTTAGTTCATGTCTAAATTCAAGAAAACATGCATCAGTTGCTGTTATGAATATCAATTGCTCGATATATCTGAAAAGAAAAAAAAAAAGTACTACAAAACATTTCAAATTACCACCATCCCTACACCCACCACAACCTTAACACCATCATCAACAACAAAAAGAATAATAATAAAAACAACAGTAGCCACACATCCCACTATATGGAATATTGTCTGCAAATTGCAGGCGGATAATGCTGACAATAAGAATGAATTGTACATATTATATTTAGACAGCAATCATGAAGAGCACCAATGACAGCTATCCGCTGATGAAATGTTCAACTGAGAGACTTCATGGAAAATTCTGTGCAAATTTCTTGGCAAAATGAACCAGTGTACTGAGATCTTGAAAAGTCAAGGGTACACAACATTAAGTGAAACGATTAGGCAAAACAAAATCTTGGTGTGCTGAAATTAGTCTGGGGACTAATTTTGTGGAATGTGAGTGGCTGGGTAGGCGTGGAACGATGTAACAGACAGAAGTATGTGTTCAGCTGTTGATAAGAGGTTATGATGCTGGTGAAACCTCAGTTTAATCAGGAATAATGTAACTGAACTATTTGCTCAGCTGGTGACTGTGGTGTTTAGACACAGCTGAAACTGCAGTTTAATCCGGAGAAAACAATCTTGTGGAAGTCGAGTATCAGGATGGGGACCAAAATGTAACAGAAATATCTACAGCTGTTTGAGTGGGAATATATTTTATTGGTGATCTAGTGGTAAAACATTTGCCTGGGTATGATTTTGGGTCAATGCGCGTTTTTGTTGTTGTTTTTTTTTTTTTGTTTTTTTCGTGGACTGAACCTGGGTATGATTCCAGGTCAATGCGCTTTTTTTCTTTTCTTTTTTTTGTTTTTTTTTTGTTTTAGACTGACTAGCTGTTGTTACAGGGCTGTGGACTCAAGATTTGATGCCTTTAATTCAATCCCAGCCTGCTGCTTAAAAACTGGTGTGTGTGTTGCCAGTCAGATTGCTCTAATTATTCTGGTGGTATCACAGCTTAGTGTTTTATGGGCCCTGTTCCCTTCCCCAACCTTCATTTCAAGACCTTGCCAGGTCATAGATTTTTTTTTGCGCAGGCTCAAGAGTTTACCAGAATGTCAGATTGAGTGGGGCACAGGCATATATGGAATTGTTTGAGTGCTGTGAATACCTGGAGGGAAGAAGGTGGCTATGGTGGAAAAAAGTGTGGGTTACGCACGGAAAACTTCCCTCATATTGTCAAAGTGCTGCTCGTTCTGATGATAGCAGCAGCAAGGAGAACATTGCGACATAAAACTGTAACTAAGGACAAAACTGACACCCATACCTATATTGGATAAACCACATGGTCTATTATATCATCTTTGTAATTTTGATTGTGACATCTTCCTTATTTATGCATCATACCATTTCTTATTGTTCATATTGTGTCATTTTCTCTGTATCACCCCCCCCCCCCCTCCCATCCCCTCCAATTTTTTTTTTGTCCTTGGTAATGACTTTAAACATTCAACATGTGGCATAGTTCACTTTCGATGGGATTTTTTTAAGTTGGGCTGTGGGCATGTAAATGTGTGTTAAGCGGTCATATTTTCTCCGAGTTTGTGTCCTAATTCAACTCGGCTCAGAAATGTTATCATTCATCCATGTACTCTGCTTCCAGTTATAACTGTGTTTTGTTTGTTGGCTTTTGTTTTATAGCAGAATTAATTTATAATGTGGGATGTTTCTGATATATGTCGTATGTAGGCCTACATCCGTGCTGAATTTGTTCTGCTGTGTTTGTGAATGTGTTTGCAAAAACAAGAGCACACACATATAAACTCGCACACACACACACGCACACCACACACACACAAAAGTAAGAGCACACACACACACACATACACACACCACACTCTCTCTCTCTCTCTCTCTCACACACACACACACACACACACACACAATAAACACAGACATAGACACAGAGAAAGAGAGGCAATGAGACAGTCACACACACACACACACAGCCACACACAGACAGACACACACACACACAACACGCACACACGCACCACGCATGCACACACACACACACGCACACGCACACGCACGCACGACACACACACACACACACACACACACACTGCAAACACACAACACACACACACACAAACAATACACACACAAACACAAATACACACATACACACACAACACACATACACACCACACACACACACACACACACACACACACACACACACACACCCCACAAACACAAACAAAATAATGTAATTTATGAAAATGAACTTAATTTGAAATTGATGTTTCTAGATCTTATCTACAAAGTCATACAACTTCACAGTTGTGGCTTGCTCACCATCCCAGTATAATTTTTCATCTCCTGTTCGAACATTTACCAAAAAAATTGCAGAAACTTCTGACTTGTAGAGTGTGACAATATGTTAAGTCTTGATTGAGGCCTTGTAATGGAAGAAGAATGAGTGATTTTCCTGAGATCTAGAGAGTTTTAGAATACAAAGCTAACCCTTGAACGCGTGCACTGCTATACACATGCAGGCATACCCCATGCAAAACTTATCGGTTGTTGAAAAGAAAAATTGGAGGAAAATAAAGGGTTAACATTTGATTATCATAAACTCTTTGTACAGTTGGAGAGCAAGTTCTCCTGAGTACAAAAGTGTTGGAATCATTTTGAGCAAAGACAACCACATAGAAAATTGTCCATAATGGCTTTTATTGTTCATTGGTTGGTTTGTGTATTGATTGTGGGAAATCCCCCCTTCTGGTGAAATACTGCGTTTACTTTAATGGAAGTGTCAGTGTTCCGTGTCCTCTACCCCTTGTCTGTCTGTGCGGCTGTAGCGTGGTGTTTTTGTCTTTTTGCTATTGCGTGTAAAGTTTTAAGCAGATACCACTGATAATGATCTACTGTTTGCCTCATGGTCTGGTAGGCAAAGAGGTAAAACTCCTGCTCTTCCAATCTGCCAGTGCTGGCTGGCATGGGTTCGAATCTGGCGTGAGCAACTTTTTACACACAGCCTCCAGCTCACACAGGTTTGAATGAGAAAAGACCTATATAATTATTTATTAAATTTAGCTTTTGAATAAGCAAAGACCTATATAAATATTTATCTAAATTGTCTTTTGAATGAGCTAAGACCTGTATAAATATTTATCTAAATCTATCAAAACACAGGTCTTTGGAATGGAAACCTAACCTTGTTCAAGGTCGAAGAAGGTAAAGCAGCACGGAAAGAGAGTTGGGTACCAGTCTCATTATACCGGCCCCAGGAGAAGTTAGATCTCTACCATCTCACTTCCATATGACCTCAGGGTTATGAGACAACCTTTACCTTTTTGTTTTACCAGTTCCAGGAGAGGTGGTGATATGGAGGTCTGTGCACATTGCTTGTGAGTAGTGATCCTGGTAAAATGTTACAGAAAATGTTACATTACGTGCCTGTTTCACTAGTTTTCATGTTTGTGCAAGTAAAATGCTGTACATCAGAGCTTTCGATTTGTTGTTTGTTGTTGACTCCTTTTGAGGTTTCTGTTCAGCGTGATGTGAAGAAGCCTGAATTGGATTTAGTTTTCTATAATGCCATTCTTTGTGAAATAAATAAATGTGTACTTTTCGTCTTTGAAATGACTTGTGTGTCTGATTATATTTGCATTCTTTGCATGTGATTGACTGTGTGCATCTTCTCACTGTTTCTCTCTCTCATATACCCACACATGCACACATGAGCATGCACACACGTTCCTACTGGTAGGCAAAATCTTTAAAAAGTAGTAATATGACAGCAAGGAGTAAATGCACAAATTTGATACACATGACCCCAGGTCAGCACAGATAAACACATTGATGCAAAAACTGTTTTTAAAAAAAAGTTTAAAGTTTATTCAAGATGGATGTATCACTTTTGGACATATTGATATACACTCCACCCAAATCTGCCACCAATTATCTGCCAGACCCCTTAAGCCTGTGCAAAATCCTGCAAGTTCTTGAAATTTGGAGGGATAGTGAGAGAGTGTGGGGCCAATGCAACACTAAGCCAGCATCACACCAGATTGGCATTGAACTGGAGACATAAGATCTTAAAAGTCCACAGATTTTTTTTCTTCTTCAGGGTCATTAGACTTAGGAAGATTTCCTTCGTGCTCACATTTTTTTTTGGGGGGAGTCCCATTTTGTGCGCCCCCTTAATGGCCATAGAAGCTGTGACCGTTTTTATGATGCAATGATTATAATGCGATGATGATAATGATGGCAGTGAGGATGACAATCATGATGCTATGGAGTTCTATCTAGGATTGAGACTGTGTGACAGGGCTGTAATGTGTGTGTGCCTGCGTGTCTGTGTGTGTGTGTGATGTTATTAGTGTGCAGCGTCACGAGCTCCGGCCCGTACTGGAGGTTTGCGCTTATAAATGTTCATTATTATTATTATTACTTACCACCATAATATATCCTGGCATCAACCAGGCCCAAGAGATACAGACACCTGTAGCATTGGTCAGGAGATTCGAACAACACCCTCACTGATGCATCGGTAAAGCGGATTAGGGTCAACTGTGTGGTCTGTCTTTGAATGAATTCATAGCATGTTCAGTTCTAGGTAGGAACTGGTTGGGGTAGAAAAATCACACAATTAGTACTTTTAAGAGACTGATGGGGATTTAAACCCACAACCTTCTAGTTGGTAGTCCATTGTGCTAACCCCTGTACCACGGCGACTGGTCAGTCCACAGCTCTTATCAAAGAAGCCAGCCAGCCTACATCAAAAAGAATGACCACACGCATGCACACACACACACACACACACACACACACACACACACGCTCACACACACACACACACACACACCAACTCAAAACAAAATGGAAACCCACCCACTCTCAAAACTCTTTTTATTGTCCTTGTTGGATATTAGTCCAGGAAATTTGAATCAAACCCCAATGATGTATTCATTAATGTGAATGAGACTTGACTGTGTGCTCCCAGTCTTACCACTGAGCCAATACCATGCTCGGCTCTGGAAAAAAATGACTGAGATTGAAAAACACCTTCAATCTCCTTGTCATCAATCTGTTACATAACACATTTAACTTTTGTTCATTTTTGAATTCTTTAATGCTCATCTTTAACTGTTAATTGTAGGTCTAGACAACTTTTAACAAGCTTGTTCATTTTAGGCTTTGTAACTTTTAATAAGATAATGACAAACTGATATAAACTGTTTCCATGTATGTATAAATCTATCATGTAATAAACCAGATCTAATGCATAATGCCAAAAACTATGGCTGTTTCTTAAATACTGCAAATAGTAAGAAAATCTGGGGAGAGCCGGACAGCAGAAAGTCCTAATAGGAGAAACCCTGAAAAGCGTTTCAGCCCTAACTCCTGACACTCTATGAGGGCTGGGCCGCATCTAGGTCATGATGCCCCTCTGCTGTGGCAAACAAACAAACAAACAAGCAAACAAACAAACCCCTGCATTTAAAATATGCAGTGAGATGTGGGAAGGGTTATGAGTAATGTCATAAACTTGGGTCAAATTATACAGATGGAACTAAGTTGATGTTTATAAGCATTTGTCATTTGTTTTTAGATGATACATGATAGTAATGAAATTGATAAGAAAAATATATATATACGTTTTTGAATTGCCCGCTTCCTCTACCTTCAACCAGTTAAAGGGCAGTAACATTCATTGATTCAACGGAAAATAAGAAGAAGAAAAGAGAGTCACTTCCCTTGTAAAACTCTCTTCCCCACGGAGTCTACAAGAGCCTACATCGCAAACATTCTCAGCTCGCTTGGAAAACTTGGCGACAGAAGCCGACATTAGCATAATCAAGCGCAGCGCGCAGTTGAATGACTCACTGCATGTTCTGACACAGTCCCACGGATAAAATGTATGAATTCTAACCGTCATGTGGCAGTTATGAATGGAAAGCTTGGTGAAATTGTGAGTGTCGCGGAGCAGGCTAATCAACAGAGGGTTGACTGGAAGCGTGAGCAGAAGACATTTTTTGTTCAGCGTGCAAGCTTGATCATTGACTGGCTGTTTTCGAACATGAGACTCTTTTATCGCATCTCATGGCGAACGTGCGGTTACGGTCAGCATTCTGTGTTTCATTGACAGCCAAAAGGGAGTTTCAGGGGATTAGGTATACCAGAATGAGGAAGTGATCTTTCGGAAATCGGAATGGAGCGTAGGTAAGTTTGCCTTCCAGCTGTTAGGCCTAGATGTTCAGCAGCGATTTCTTTGTATCATATTTTGACCCACTTCACAGGCCTGATCTTGACCTGCATAAAAGCATGCAATGAGGTATGGGTAGGGTTATGAGTAATATCATCAACTTGGGTCAAGTAGCAAACGTTTTGAATTTGAAAGTGCCGAATTTCTTGAAACATTCAATGTGTGTGTGTGTGTGTGTGTGTGTGTGTGTGTGTGTGTGGTGTGTGTGTGTGTGTGTGTGTGTGTGTGTGTGTGTGTATGTGTGTGTGATGCATACTGTGTGGGTGTGTATCAATTTGAGTGTCATGCACACTGGATTGGAATGCACTTGTGCACATTGCATATTTCTATGATTTGTGCAAGCATGGGTTCACATTTGTAAGCAGTGACTGAGCACAGTGACTGAGTGAGTTATCACTTATTGGGTGATTGAAATTTTTGAATGACTACGTTCAAAGCTTTGTGGTTGGTAGGGAATCATTGTTATTTCAGATTATCTAACTGGCTATGTCAGACATAATGATGTTACACACACACACACACACACACACACACACACACACACACACACACACACACACACACACACACGTGCGCACATATGCACACACATGTACACACACGCACACACACACACACACATATATGTACAAACACACACACACACGCACACACACTGCTGAACTAACAAGTAATGGAAATGTTTATGCTGCACTGATGTATTAGTGTATACGCAATTGTTGTACCCCATTACTGTATTAACATTGCAATGTTTGTGCAGTTTATAAAGTGCAACAGGCATTCTCTGACATGTATGTTTGTGCTATAGATATAAATGGAAGTATTATTATTATTGTTATTATTATTATCATTATTATATTAATGACCAGTAAGAATAACACTGATTAATACACAACTAATCGTCTGGTACCTGTAGACATTTGTGTTATGTGAAGACTGCTTACACATTCCTCAGAATCTCGTAAATGGAAACATGTTCCATTCTACCAACAATATATCTTATTAGGTCATTTTCTGAAAGAACCCTTCCTGAGCTGACGTGCAACTGACCATCATCTCAAACCGGCTCATCCAGGCCTGGGACCAAGTGGAAGCTATGTGCCATAGCATTGAAACTGCCCTACTACACATTCTCAACAATCTCCTCCTTGCAACTGATACTGGCAAAGTCTCTCTCCTCACACTCCTTGATCTGTCTGCAGCCTTTGATACCATTGACCATGGTATTCTCCTTTCTAGACTTCATCATACTTTTGGCATCTCTGACATTGCTCTCTCCTGGTTCACTTCATATGATCTATCAAACAGAAAACAAACTGTTCTCATCAATGGCACTTACTCTCAACCTGCATACCTGACCTGTGGTGTTCCACAAGGATCTGTCCTTGGCCCTGTTCTTTTCACTCTTTACACCTCCCCCCTGTCCACCATCATCAACTCCCACTCTATAAAACACCACTTCTATGCTGATGACACCCAACTTCAAGACAGTGACTCACCTGATAATATACAGCGCCTGTTGACTCGCACCACTGAGTGTTACTCGGACATTAAGAACTGGATGACACACAATAGACTTCAGCTTAATGACGACAAGACAGAAGCTATCCTCATTGGCACCCGTTAGAAACTTTCTCAGCTGCCTCCTCTTTCTCTCCCATTATGTAACATCAGTCCCAATTTCTGATTCAGCTAAAAACCTTGGTGTCTGCATTGACTCTACCCTCTCCATCATGTCCATGAACAACTTTGTTACTCAAACTGCCAGATCTTGCTACTATCATCTCCATCATATAAGCCTGATCAGGAAGTATGATTAGTATCTCTCTGTCGAAACAACTGCAAAACTCGTTCTCTCCTTCATAATGTCTCGCATTGACTATTGCAATTCACTTCTGTCTGGTCTTCCTGCCTCCACCATTCACATCCTACAGCGCATTCAAAACAATGCTGTACGCCTTGTACTCAAAAAGGAAAAAGCTGACCACATATCTCCTCTCCTGGCACAACTTCACTGGCTCCCTGTATCAAAGCGCATACAGTACAAACTAGACACCATGTGCTACAGAAGCCTCAATAACGCAGCCCCGGATTACCTGTCAAGCCTACTTGAGATCTATGTTCCCTCACGTACCCTCCGCTCTGCCTCCGATCCTCTGACTTTTCGCTTTCCACGCACTAAGCTCAATACCTATGGTCCACGAGCCTTCTCTGTTTCTGGTCCACTCTCCTGGAACAAACTTCCTCTCTCAGTCCGTCAGCAACCTACTTTTGTCTCCTTCAAGTCTGCTCTCAAAACTCACCTTTTCTCCTCTGCATAAAATCCTAACCTCACTCAACCCCCCCCCCCCCCCCCCTCTGCAGCCTGTCTCCGCTCGGAGGGGAATCACATTGTTATAATATATATATATAATTGTATATGATATGCTCTCTATAATTTTCCACTGCTTTTATTCTTGCTTTTATTGTTTTTATTCTTTCTCCCCATTTATAGCCATGCGTGTGTGTGTGTGTGTGTGTGTGTGTGTGTGTGTGTGTGTGTGTGTGTGTGTGTGTGTGTGTGTGTGTGTGCGCATGTGTGTGCGTGCGTGTGTGCATGCGTGCGTGCGTGTGTGTCTGTTTCAGCGCTTAGATTTGATTTTATCAAGATTTTGCGCTATATAAATATTGTAATTATTATATTATTATTATTTTTTTCATAATGCAGTATATCATCTATGGCTCTGGTGAAGGCTAGGAGTAGGACAGCATGATCTGAGCTCTCAAGCTGTGTTCCTGCAACTGTTTGTTCACATAAGGGCACAAGAAGAGGTTGCTTGGGGAGAGGTCTGGAGAAAAGGATGATTGAGACAACACCGATGCTCCATGGAGTCCATCAGAAACTAGGAACTTCTCTTGTCTTAAAGGCAGTATACACAGGTCTCTAGTATTATTTATACGTTTCATTGCACAGAATGACTCCACGAAGACCAGTGTTTAGACCTAGTCTGTGCTAAGTGTTGAACGCTTAAATCACAGTGGTAGACATACCAATCAGATGTGAGTGTACACCTGTCCAGAAGAGGTACAGTGGCTACATGCCCTGATCTATATCAGCTAGTGATGAAAGATGCCACCATTTGTTTTCTTATGCTCGGTGTTTTTTCAAATTTGGCAGGAGGGTGGGTCACTGGAAACACCCAGACTGAGGACTTGTCTAGTTTCAGGGTGGGTCACTGGAAACACCCAGACCGAGGACCTTGTCTAGTTTCAGGGTTAAACTGGTAAACCCAGGTTTTGTCTCCTCTGCTGACCTTCCATGTTGATTTAGACTGTCCATTGTTGAATTTTTCAAACATTTTAGGCACCAGTCTACCCTATCCTTCTCTGTTCTTTTTTGTGTGCATATATGGTACCCAATGGGCACATTACTTGTGGACCTCAAGATGCTTGTGCAAGAGCTTCCAATGCTCAGGATATCTTGGGTCTCTCTGTAATTTAGGGACTTCCTCCTGTGAGTTGTTCTGCAGTGCTTATATCATCTGGGGTAAGGGCTGTGACAGGTCAAACAGAATGGGTATCATATTCCAGGGTCTGTCTACTCTGATTGAAATAGCTATACCATTTGCACACAGTGGCCTTGCATGGAGTGATCATCTCCAGAATTTTCACCAAACTTTCTAATCAATCAACCACTGAACCCTTTCTTGTTGTCAAGATAAATCATGGCTTGGAATTTAACAAGATTTGTGAACAAGCATTACCCTGGATTTTGTGGAATATTGGAACATCACACATCACACACACACACACATGCACACGCACACGCACATGCATACACACACACACATGCGCGTGCCGCGCGCACACACACACACACACACACACACACACACACACACACACACACACACATACACATACATGCAAAACTGAACAACAACAAAAGAAACAAAACAAAACAAAAAAGAAACACACACACATTCACATCACCATCTGGACTATATTAGACTCAGACTGTCAGAGCCCCCAGATCTTTTGTCTCTTTCTGTGGCTAAGATAATTGGTCACTGGTCAGCCAGTCCATGTGTCTGTTGAAGTAAGCTGGTCACTGGTCAGTCCATCCATGTGTCTGTCTCTGTGCTTGAGTGTCTGCATTTCAGTGGGTATCTCTCACTCTCTCTCTCCTCCCCCCTCTGTCTCTCTCTCTCTCTCTCTCACACACACACACACACACACACACACACACCACACACACACACACACACACACACACACACACACACAACACACACACACACACTCACACACACATGCTGTCTTTCTCTGAGTGGGTGAGTGTCGCTGACCATGGCCTTCCCGACATGTCGGACATGTGGAGAAGACCACGCTCTGACACATTTTTGGCTGGCAAGCTCTTGCAATGGAGCCAAGGACTCTTGACATGATAATAACTAAGATCTAGCTCGAATCCAGTCACAGCATGTGCACATAAACACTGGACTGTTCACTGCCCATCCTTGTGCCACAATCATTTTGGTATTGTCAGCTTAGTGTTTAACTCTTTGACTCCCGCATCCTATCAACCAACTGCAAAAATTTAACCCTTTGACTCCTTCACCCTATCTACCAGCTTCCTGCTGGAAACTGGTGGATAGGGTGAGGGAGTCAAAGGGTTAAGTTGTTGCTTTGCTGGTATAATTGACAATTCAGGATGCTGGTGGACAGAATCCAAGAGTCAAAGGGTTATAGATCCTGCTCCCCTTTCCTTGGCACTACCTCCCTTACAGTACACAGTTTCAAGATCTTGTCAGGGCATAGGGTTTGAGCAAGCTCAAGGAGTTTGCCTTATAACACAGTGATATAAATGGGTGATATAATTGTCCTAGTGTGGTGAATCCCTCTTGAACAAACTTCACACTGAAGCACTTCTGACTGAATCTGTTTCTTTCTCTCACACAAAACTTTGAGTTGAACAGGCTGGATGGTGATGCAGGGAAAGATTGGTCCAAGAAAAATGATATCTCTCCATTGGTCATCAGTCCTCTGTCTCTCATTGCTTCATCAGTCTTGTTAGTTGTGCTTGTAATACTGAGATGTCTAGTGAGGAATTTTGACTGTCTTAGTCTTATTCTTTGCCCCTTCTTACTCTCTCCTGTCTCAATTTTCCCTATCTCATTACCGCTGGTTAAAGTTAACACAGTGTACATTGAGTGATTACTGAGAAAGGATTGTTATGCTGTCTGAATTGGATGCTAGGAGTAAAAACCGCATGGATTATAAAAGTAACATGCTGTTTGTTTGGGTGTCGATTTGGTTTTGTGTGGATGATTCAAGGAATTGGGAAAGTAACTGATTTTATGTATATAAAGAGTGACTGATTGAGTGTAAGTGACATGTGCAAAGTAGTGAAAGATTCATTATGTAATTGTATCAGATAGTTGGGTAGTTTTTTAAGCTGCTTGCCCTGTTTTTTACTTACAGATGAGATAGTCAGACTTTTCAAATTTAGAGTGATCAGATTTTGATTTGGTATTTTATTTCATGTATTGAAGTAAACATATGTGCAAAATGGTGAAAGATTCTGTGTGTATAAAGTATGAGAATGTTGGCCATGGGTTGTTCTTTAAGCTGTTTGCCCAGATTTTTATTTACACTTGTTACAGATAGTCAGACTTTTCAAATTTGTAGTGGTCAGACTTTGATGTGTTATTTGCTTTGCTGTACATTTTCATTGGTGTAGGCATCGGCGATTTGATTGTCTGGCATAGAAAATCCACTGAAGGTGAAATTCATTTTGTTCTTTGCTGTTCTTCTGGGAAAACTTTAAAAAAGAATATAGATTACTGTTAAGCATTTTGAACTTCAAATGCCTTCAGACTTTGAAAAAATGAAAATGAAAAAATGGTGTGGATCTTTGAATTAAGATTAGGGCAGCTGCATTATCATAGCTGTGTAATACTATTGACGCTGTTGAACCTTGATGACTAATTAATGTAATTAATCTATCCTATGCCTATGTTTTTTTTTTTATTTCTAATGCTATGTCGTGTAGTTTGTACTGTATTATTATGTCTTAGCACACCTTCCCCTCCCCCCTATCACAAGTGGTGTCTCAGGCCTTTGAGAAAATCATTTGTATGGAATTCATAATCCACTCATTACCAACCTTAACTTACGGCTTGGACCCTGGAATGTGTCAGTCCTTTACAACAGCAAAGGTCACAAAACAGTGGACTGTGTGGTCCAGCTTCAGTTAACCTTTGACTCTGGCACCCTATCCACCAACTGCAAAAACTTAACCTTTTGACTCCCTCACCATATCTGGAAGCTGGTGGATAGGGTGAGGGAGTCAAAGGGTTAAAGTTTTGCTTTGGTAGCTTGGTTGACTATGAAGGATACTGGTGGACAGCATGCGGGAGTCAAAGAGTTAACAGCGCTTACCTTGCAAGTGAGAAGTCTGGGTTTGACCTTTGTTGGCACATTGTATGGGTTTTCTCTCTTCTTCTTGTAGTACTTGGGTGGAGTGGGTGATAATCTTTTGGATGAGACCATAATCTGAGATCTCTTGTGCTGTCTGTACATGTATTTAACACATGTAAGAAATCCAGAGGCAATGAGAAAAGTTGTCCTTGGCAAAATTCTTTAGATAGGTAATCACTCAATGATAAAGAAAACTACATAAAATGCATACAGAGAAATAGGGTAGTGGCTCCATTTACTGTGAGATGTTTTCTATGGAGAAAACAACCTATAATTCATAGAGAAAAATTCTGTTGTGATGAAGAAAAGTTTTGCAGGTGTGTAGGTTGTAATTTGTAAACAGTCTGTTCCAAGATTTTGAGGTCAGATCTGGTTTCATGAAGGGGGGGGGGGGGGGGGGGGGGGGGAAGAATCATGATAGTTGATACTGGCTTGTATCACTATCAGTTGAGATATATTGTGGTTATAACAACTTGACAGATGACTTCTTTTGAGGGAGAGGGAGCAGCTGTGTTTATGTTAACCCTTTGACTCCCGCACCCTATACACCAACTACAAAAACTTAACTCTTTGACTTCCTCACCCTATCCACCAGTTTTGCAAGAAGCTGGTGGATAGGGGGAAGGAGTCAAAGGGTTAAGCTTTTGCTTTGCTGGCATGGGTGACAAGGCAGGAAGCTGGTGGACAGGGTGCGAGAGTCAAAGGGTTAATCAAAGGAGAAATTAGGAAACATTGTAATAATAAAATAAGTTTGCTGATGCAGTCACACGTACAGTGTGCTGTTGATATCAACCGCTGAAGACTGTAGAAATGTACACCACTGCAGTTGCCACGTGATGGGTATCCAAAATAAATATTTGCTGATGCCATGGTATATAGCCTGCATGTAAACCCTGTGTATTGACGTTGCATGATTGTAAAGGAGAATGACCCTTATACAAGATAGTTAGTGTTGTATTGCCAAGTCTCCAAAAATACGGAAATATATGTTCAGTGACTCCACACCCACTTGTGTCATTAAAGTATATATTACATAATGTACTATTCACATCCCCTGCCCCGCCTCCCACTTGAGATCTCCCCAGCCTGTTCCCTCTTCCCTCACACTTTCCCTCATTAGAACTTTCGGTTCAATTCAGTAAAATGTAAAAATGACATGTTTGTGGTTGTACAAGATAGATGCATCACATAGTGGATAAAATATCTGCTTTAGGAAGTGAGAAGTCTGTGACAAAGGATGCAGTGTTACTAATTAGTGTTTATTTGCTTATATGTGAACATCTGGTGAATGTGTGTGAGTGCATGTGTGTATGTGTGGGCATATGTGTGTGAATGTGTATACATGTATATATATGCATGTGTGTGTGTGTGTGTGCGTGTGTGTGTGTGTGTGTGTGTGTGTGTGTGTTGTGTGTTGTGTGTTGTGTGTTGTGTGTGTGTGTATGCATGCATACATGTGTGTGTGTGTGTGTGTGTGTTAGAGAGAGAGAAAGAGAGAGAGAGAGAGAGAGAGAGAGAGAGAGAGAGAGAGAGAGAGAGAGAGAGAGAGAGAGAGAATATGTGTGGAGAGTTCAGCTTACATAACACATGAAAAAAAATTGTTGTGTATGACAGTTGACACTGTGAGTTGTACTATGTTCAGACAGAATCAGGGAAAGCTTGCAAACAGAATGTAAAGATATTTTATAAAAAAAATTGCATGGTATGGGTAACACTGCGCTCTATATATGACTATGCTCTGTTGAGTCTATTTGGATTTGGTCCTTGGTATCAAAATTAATTGATTAAAACTATATAGTATATTCCAGTAAATCCTTTTTGGCTATGAACACCTTTTAATATTTTGTTGTTGTGTTGAAGCTGCTTGGAAAGTTCTATTCACGTTAAAAAAAAAAACTAGGTCATTCATCTGTGTCCCTCATAAATTTTGTATTCAGCTGGTGGCAGATTTCCCATTCAATTTTTTTTCAGCTGAGGGCAGAGTTACCTTCCACTGTACCCTTTTGTGCTTTGAAATAGTTGAATAGTTTACTGCAACGCATGAGTTGTCAGGAAATCTTACTGAAAATATATTTGCTTTAAGTGAAATATATATTACAAGATCTGCTCTACATTTCTTTTTCTTGTTTAACCACAGTTTCTTATTGCAACACATGTGTAGAACTTTAGGAAGTCTTATTGAAAATATATTTGCTGTTAGTGAAATATATAATACAAGGTCTGCTGTACATTTCCTTTTATTGTGTAAGCACAGTTGAGTTGGGTTCTTATTGATCTGAAAGTGTGCAGAGTTTATTGTTTCACCAGTCAAGTAATAATATCAGGGAAATTATCTGAACTGTTGCTTTTGTCCAAACTCTGATGACTTGGTTTCAATGTTGTCTGTTGTGTAAGGTAGACAGTAGCTGTCTGGTTGGCCGGAAATTTGTGCTTGTCTTGTTTCTTCAATTGACCGTTTTGACTCCTGCACCATGTCCACCAGCATCCTGCATTGTCAACCATGCTAGCAAAGCAAAAACCTTAACCCTTTGAACCCCCCCCCCCTCCCGTGGGGATGCTGGGGGCTCTTTCAGTATAAATAGTATCCCATCTTTTGGAAATTCTGTACTAGAAATTTCCTCTTTTCTGTCACTCTCATTGTTTCTTTCTTCCTCTTTTGCTTTCTGTCATTTCTTCCTGTCATTTTCTGCCTTGCTGGTCCATTCACCTGTATGTGTTCGATGAAGTCTTACATACTTTCTCTTAGGATTGATAATTGGGTACATGTGTCAAGTGCATTTTTGATCTGGGGGATATGAGATATGCGGAAGCAGTTTTAGGGAGTTTTGGCCTGTTTTAATGTATATGTTTAAATTTGTATTCAAGTATGTTTTTTAAATCCCCTGTGTGATAAATTGGATGGAATGGTCAACACCAGGGGTATCTCCTTAGATTACCTGCGTGAATGCATTGATATATATGTACTTAATTGTCTTTTCCTTTTTTTCCTGTTGAAGTATTGTGTATGTTTTGAACTGGTTAAAGCCCTGATGTGTGATATGGCTGTACGAACTTGGCTGGGCTTTAAATTAAACAATAATTACAATAACTCTTTGACTCCTTCACCCTATCCACCAGCATCCTCAGGAAGCTGGTGGATAGGGTGAGGGAGTCAAAGGGTTCAGTTTTTGCAGTTGGTGGATAGAATGTGTGAGTCAAAGGGTTAAATGTGTATGTGTGTGTATGAACTAATTAATGTAAGGCACAGTGAGTCCTTACCTATGGGTGGGAGAATAGTGCTATATAAATGTGATTTATGATTATTATTAAATACTAGTTTTCATTCTAGTTATATGTTTTTTGTTCCTGTCTGCTTGAATGGCGGGCAGTGACTTTCATCAGGTTTTATGTGCGCAGTTCACTGTTTAGATTTGTAATTGACTATTTTACTAGCGCATGGTTTGTTTTTTTAATTGATAATTTTTATCTTAATTTACTGCTAGTGTATTTTTGTTTACTTTGTCTTCTATGTGGAGAGTACATTAAATAGTTTGTTCTCAGCTTTGATTTTATTCTTTTCATAAATATGTTTATCACCATTGGCATTCCATTATTATCAGTGGATGTTGTATCTATAGGTTTAGTTTAACTGGAATTGCTGAATGTCATAGCAATTCAACCAAATCATTTGTTAAATGTAATATTCCGTTAAAAAGTCCAGTATCATGTGTATGATAATCAAAATAGAATGAAGCACAAAACAAAAACAAAACAGAACAGTTGAAATTTAATTCTGAAGAGTGTTTGCAGCTCATACATAATTTGTTTTGGTGAAGATTTAGTCTGCCAATACCATGATGAATTTTAATGTGTGTGTTAAGTTTACCATCCATCATTCAATTCAATGTGATCTGTGTGGAAAAATTAAAGTTTTTAGGTTATATCTGCCGTCAGGTAGTAGTATACCATAGTGAAATTTATGTAACTGGTATCATGCAACAGGTTTGACTGTCTTATTCGTCCTAATAACATACCACACTGCCATGCACTGCAGCAGCAGCAACTGAAACTGCGAAATTGATGGGAGACAAAGGTCAGGTCACCTATTTTGTGCAGTTGATAAGGCTGACAAAATGCTTCACTGAGTTCCGCAGGGTTCACACTTGAGTGTGTTGACCTTCTGGGGCCAGAATGAAGAGAGAACAAGGGTCTTTTGTGTTGTCACAAGTATTTTTTAAGTGTACACGTGCATTTGTCGTAA
>JAPXFY010000023.1:61643330-61673330 GCA_030674185.1 Monoplex corrugatus
AGTTGGTATTGATTCCACATGTATTATTTCCTGTATGTGCGGGCAAATAGCCTAGTCATATAACCATACTAATGGGCTGGACATGATGTTGGCGAGAGGTGTGCCTAATAGTAATACTTGGTGAATAATGGAATGGATAGATGATACGCGTAGGTCCTGTACAGTACTGTACAAATAATAACGAAAATAGTATTTAGTACAATAACTGTGCTGTGGCTGTTGCACTATGATTTCTGAACTAGTTGTGGAATTCATTTGAATGAAAAGCTGTTTTTTCAATCAAATTTCGGTGATGAAACATTGGATGTATTCTGTGCAAAAGGGACTGAATGCGCGTTAGATCCAATTGATTCATTTTCAAGGTTGCAGTTACGTTAAAAGTTAAAACCAACGTTAAAAGTTAAACCAACTGAATAGGGGAGAATAATTGACCTTGCTGATTTTATTATCATTTCTTCCTTTGGCTTGGTGTGAGGGTTTGTTGCTGTCTGTTGTTGTAGCTGTGAAAGGTGGACTGCTTAAACCATAATGATGTTATTGTTATTTAGCTCTTACTCTTGACCTTTGTTAGGATGACCTGAACCATAAAGGTGCGTTACCCATGGGCCTTGTATAAGTACCAGTGTCAATAATTGAATAAGTGTTTAGGGTTCCTGAGGAATCCTAAGTCAGTGAAGTGATCAGTGAACAGGAAAAGATCATTTGCATGACTGGATTGCTTCTTGATGAGGACAAGGTCTTTCTGTGTAAGGGTATCAGGTAGTGTCTTGCTTGAAAGATTTTTTTCAGGCTGCTTTGCTTCAGTTAAGAAGGGGTTGGCGGGCAGAGTCATGCCACCTATGTTGATTTTGGTGAGACAAGTTAATATTGTCTGTTGCGACATTATTTATTTTTTTTGGGGGGGGGGGGGGATACTGTACAAGGGGCATTCTGTACATGATAAAGTATATTATTATATAATCTATAAAATTAAAAAAAGAAGATAATGAGCAGTATGTTTTTTATGTATACTGTTGATGTAACATCATTTCTTCCTGTGTGACTGATTCCCATCTGTTCAAAAGGTCTGAAATGCCTGTTGCTAGATAACCAGAGTTTGTACATTGTATCTGCTTTGCCACCTCCACTTTCAAATCATTCTCGCTGTATATTGGATGACCCATGCATTCTGTTCATAGTTCCAGTATGACAGGCTTCAGTGAGGGAGTCATGCTAATTTACATATGAATGTGCGCATATGCACAGGTATAATAAAATATGCATATCATGTATGCGTACAGTGACATCCTCGCACAGAAACATGCATGCATGCACAGATAACCACACATGCACACACATGCTGAGTCTGCCCACCTTCCCTGCCTTCCTGCCCCATCTTCCCCCTCGCCCCTCCCTCCCAATCCTTGCAAATTATGAGAATCGGTATCAGCACCTAAACAGCGGCTGCTGTCAAAAGCATGCTTTAATCCATTCATGAAATATTTGTGGACAGCAAACCAATTTGTCATAAGTTGTATGGGCCCTTCCCTGCTGTGTCATGTCTAGTTATGGCTGGTTGCATCAGCTATGAATTTAAACGGTTATGATGGGCACATTTGAAAAGTTGGTTATGTCTACAGGCAGACTTACAGTTGGAAGGTCTGTGTTCGATCCAGTTTGTTTACTTCTTAGTGGATAAATGTTGGAGATATAAGTCCAGTGATTTCTACCAGTTGATGGTAGATGGCTTCTGTCTACCAATTGATGATAGATGGCATCTGTTTGCCTGTTGATGATAGATGGCTTCGTCTCCAGTTGATGATAGATGGCTTCTGTCTACCAGTTGATGATAGATGGCATCTGTCTGCCTGTTGATGATAGATGGCATTCTTCTGCCTGTTGATGATAGATGGCTTCTGTCTACCATTTGATGATAGATGGCTTCTGTCTACCAGTTGATTATAGATGGCTTCTGTCTGCCTGTTGATGATAGATGGCTTCTGTCTGCCTGTTGATGATAGATGGCATCTGTTGCCTGTTGATGATAGATGGCTTCTGTCTGCCTGTTGATGATAGATGGCATCTGTTTGCCTGTTGATGATAGATGGCTTCTGTCTGCCTGTTGATGATAGATGGCTTCTGTCTACCTGTTGATGATAGATGGCATCTGTTTGCCTGTTGATGATAGATGGCTTCTGTCTACCAGTTGATGATAGATGGCTTCTGTCTGCCTGTTGATGATAGATGGCTTTTGTCTGCCTGTTGATGATAGATGGCATCTGTTTGCCTGTTGATGATAGTGGCATCTGTCTACCAGTTGATGATAGATGGCTTCTGTCTGCCTGTTGATGATAGATGGCATTCTGTTTGCCTGTTGATGATAGATGGCTTCTGTCTCCTGTTGATGATAGATGGCATCTGTCTACCAGTTGATGATAGATGGCTTCTGTCTGCCTGTTGATGATAGAGGCTTCTGTCTACCAGTTGATGATAGATGGCTTCTGTCTACCAGTTGATGATAGATGGCTTCTGTCTGCTGTTGATGATAGATGGCATCTGTCTGCCGTTGATGATAGATGGCTTCTGTCTGCCTGTTGATGATAGATGGCTTCTGTCTACCAGTTGATGATAGATGGCTTCTGTCTACCAGTTGATGATAGATGGCTTCTGTCTACCAGTTGATGATAGATGGCTTCTGTCTGCCTGTTGATGATAGATGGCATCTGTCTGCCAGTTGATGATAGATGGCTTCTGTCTGCCTGTTGATGATAGATGGCTTCTGTCTACCAGTTGATGATAGATGGCTTCTGTCTACCAGTTGATGGTAGATGGCTTCTGTCTACCAGTTGATGATAGATGGCTTCTGTCTACCAGTTGATGATAGATGGCTTCTGTCTGCCTGTTGATGGTAGGTGGCTTCTGTCTACCAGTTGATGATAGGTGGCTTGTGTCTGCCAGTTGATGATAGATGGCTTCTGTCTGCCAGTTGATGACAGATGGCTTCTGTCTTCTAGTTGATGATAGATGGCATCTGTCTACCAGTTGATGATAGACGGCTTCTGTCTACCAGTTGATGATAGGTGGCTTCTGTCTACCAGTTGATGATAGGTGGCTTCTGTCTACCAGTTGATGATAGATGGCTTCTGTGATAGATGGCTTCTGTCTGCCAGTTGATGATAGGTGGCTTCTGTCTACCAGTTGATGATAGATGGCTTATGTCTATAAGTTGATGATAGATGGCTTCTACCAGTTGATGATAGACGGCTTCTGTCTACCAGTTGATGATAGGTGGCTTCTGTCTACCAGTTGATGATAGATGGCTTCTGTCTACCAGTTGATGATAGATGGCTTCTGTCTACCAGTTCATGATAGACTACAACTACAGGTTGATGGTAGATGTATTCTGTCAACCAGGCATATTGTGTACCTGTTTCTAGTACCTCTATTCCCGTCTGGATGAAATATTCTTTTTCAGTGGATGTGGAATGGAAATAGAACTTAATTTTAGTGAACAAAAACAGCGTGAACAAGATATTGTGAGTCACTCAAGCAGTGAATGCATGCTTGCGCTAGTTGCAGGTATGCATGGATGCTACTGCTAGTACACATGTTTACCGTTCATGCTTACTCACACCTACATTTAAACAATACATTCATGCAAGACACTTGCAACCACACACATATACCTTACACACAGGTATTTGTATATGCATACACACACACACGCTGATATAGAGACCCGTATACATATAGCAAGAAACACTGAGGAGAGGTGTACAGCAGAAGGGCCACAGGGGAGAAACCTCCATCAAGCAAGTGTTTTGACCCTCATTACATTGTAAGGGAGCTGGACTGCATCCAGGTTGTGACTGTTGATACCCTCCTGTTTTCAACATTTCCCCCTCCCCCCACCCTCCACTGGGTTCAAACCCATGCTTCCAATGTAAAAGGTTTGGCACCTCAAGGCCAAGTCACCCTTTTGATGGATGTCTTAACCACTTAGCTATTTGGCACTGGCTGTAGTTAACCATTTGACCACTGCAACTTATCCACTGACTGCAAAAACTGAAACACTTTGATTCTCTCACCCTACCCACCAGCTTCCTGCAGGAAGCTGTTGGATAGGGTGAGGGAATTAAAGGGTTAAGTTTTTGCTTTGCTCGCATGATTGACAATGCAGGATGCTCTTGGACAGGGTGTGGGAGTCAAAGGGTTAAGGAAATTTCAAGCCATATGAAGTTAGTTTACTGGTTTCATTGCCAGCTGGAAACTCCTTCAGCTGCCTCTGCCATTGCCTTTAGGGCTCATATATATTCTCCAGCTGGAACTCTTCAGCTGCCTCTTGCCATTGCCTTTAGGGCTCATATATGTTCTCCAGCTGGAACTCTTCAGCTGCCTTTGCCATTGCCTTTAGGGCTCATATATGTTCTCCAACTGGAACTCTTCAGCTGCCTTTGCCATTGCCTTTAGGGCTCATATATGTTCTCCAACTGGAACTCTTCAGCTGCTTCTGCCATTGCCTTTGGGCTCATATATGTTCTCCACTGGAACTCTTCAGCTGCTTCTGCCATTGCCTTTAGGGCTCTATCTCCTTCTCCTGGAAAGCGACAGCAGTTTCCGAGCTTCTGGGCAGATCTGCCTATCAGCATCTTTAGTCCAGCGTCTTGGCAAGGACTTGGGTTTGGAAGTCCAATTTCGTCAAGTTGCTGTGAGATTGGGTTGATCTGTCTTGTGATGTTGGCTTCTTGTGTCTACACACATATTTGGCACAGTGAATGTAATCAGAATCGTTTTGATAAATTATGGGGTGGGTAGCTTTCTCTGTCCCGTCTCATGCTATTCTTGCTGATGTTTCTGGATTTTTTTTCATTCTGGAGGATTTGCTGTGCACTCCAGTCATCTGCTCATTGCAGTAGACTCTGCTTGCATGCTCTGTGTGTCACAGCTGCACACACACACACACACACACACACACACACACACACACACACACACACACACACACACACACACACAACACACACAAGCACAAGCACGCACGCACGCACGCACGCACGCACGCACACACGTCATACACACTCATCTAATCTTGATCTATCTCCACACACAGATGTGCAACAGTACCAAGCCCAATAATTATTGTACATAACACATGATTATTGGGGCGGAATGACATCACAGCCTGATGAACGAACTCCCTCCTCGGTTGATAAATTGCGGGGAGGGAAAGTCAGGAGTTGGAGTAATTGATCAGTGAATGACAGAAGAACTACTTCATGGGGACCCCCCAAAAAAACAAAAAAACCCCAACAAAAATACAAAAAAAAAAAAAAAAAAATTGACACTGGAATTAAGTAGTTAGAGAGTAAAACCTGTGGCTGGTCTTAAGCTATTGCTGATGGGACTCTAGGGCAGGAAAATTCAATCAGCAATTTTCGATGACAACAGGGAGCTAGCTAATCAGCCTAGGCTAAGTAAGTAAATTGCTAGTAGTGAGACTGCAGCCTGGGATAATAATTAGTCTGTGACAGAAGGGAGCACCAGGTCACAACAGGAAAGCCAGAGGGAAAGAGAGCACCAGTTAGACCCAAGGAGAAAATATTGGACGGACTTGCTGAGATGTATTGATTGATCGAGCGATTGATTTGTTAGCTGTGGGACTAAGACGCTTGAATCGGAAATATTCGACCAGCGAATAACAGTTGGGGGTGGGGGGTGTTTTGGAGCACAGCAGTTGAAGATCCACTGTGTACATTACGTGTGTGTGTGTGTGTGTGTGTGTGTGTGTGTGTGTGTGTGTGTGTGTGTGTGTGTGTGTGTGTGTGTGTTTTGTGTGTGTGTGTGTGTGTGTGCACGCATCTGTGTCTGTGTAAAAGGGTGGCGGTGCACGCATGCACGTATGTTTGTTAGTGTGAGAATTAGGAGCTAACCATCTGTGCTCAGGTTCATTGTTGGGTCTTGCAGGTACCGGAAATCTCAGTGTGAGGGGAAGGGAAAGGGACTGTCTTTTCACAGCTTGTGGTCGGAACACGGAATTGAACTGCAGAGGATTGATTTTGTTGACTAAAACTGTTCAGGTGCTTGACTTTTCTGATGTAAAAATGAAAAAAACAAAAAACAAAAACAAAACAAAAAACACCCCCCCCAAAAAAAAACCAAAACAAAAACAAAACAAAAACAAAACAACAACCACCAAGCAAGCAAGCAAGCAAGCAACAACCAACCAACCAAGCAAGCAAGCAAGCAACCAACCAACAGGAATCAGTGGAGCTGGTGGGGTCAGGGGTTGGGAACAGGGTGACATTGTAGTTAAGAAAAGTGTGAGTGACTGCAGGTGAGGTGAGAAATAGTTGATGAAAAGGAAATGTACCGTACTCACCTTGTATTAAAACCTTTGTTGATGAAAAGGAAACGCACTGTACTCATTACCTCCTGAGGTTAGTATAGTGCATTTAGTTAGTTATGAAAAGGAACACACTGTGCTCATTACTCCTGAGGTTAGTATAGTGCATTTCCTTTTCATCAACCGTGACATTGTATGGATACAGGAATCGTTTTGTCTTCCTCTCGCCATTTACGTGGCCTGACTGGTTCTTTTGCAAGAGAGACTTTTTGGAGTCAAGGTCTAATGTCTGGAGTTCGGTACCAACCCACAGTATGAAATTTGGCATGAATGCTCTCCATCTTAATGGTCCTGTCATTCTGATGGTGTCAGTTTTTTTCACAAGACCTGTTCCCTTCCCCATTTCAAGACCTTGCCAGCGCATAGGGTTTTGCGTAGGCATGAGGATTCTGCCAGATAACTGTTGGAAGATATGGTGAGACGCACATCATGATATGGAATTTTCCATTCAAATGGAGTTGTCCGAGTGTGATGAATCCCTCTTTACCCTTTGACTCTCACACCCCGTCCACCAATTGCAAAAACTTAACCCTTTGATTCCCTCACCCTGTCCACCAGCTTCCTGCAGGAAGCTGGTGGATAGGGTGAGGTAATCATAGGGTTAAGTTTTTGCTTTGTTAGCATGGTTGGCAATGCAGGATGCTAGTGGATATGGTGCAGGAGTCAAAAGGGTTAAACAAACTGTAGACTCCAGACTTGTGTTCTTTCTGTTTTCTCCTCGAACTCAACAACAACAACAGCAGCAGCAAAAACAACAACAAGAACAAGAGTAACAACACCAGCAACAACAAGAGCAGCACCGACAACACAACACAACACAACACAGTACTTAAAGACACTCACCGAGGACTCTCATTTACTAAATTACGCGAAGGTCAGTGACTGTGTGTTACTGTTGGTTAAAAAGCTCGTTATAGACAATAGAGTAGATAAGACCAAATATCTTTGATTAGACTGGTAGCCGTCAGATCCTGGAGGCAGGCAGACTGATGGTAATTAGACCCAGGAGACAGACATATTGATCCACCTATCATCACCAGCTGCAGAACCAGCAGTCCCCAATCCCAGTAATATGCAAGAAACACAATCTCTGGCTGGGTTGGAATGATACCATAGCTTGGTGAATGAACTTCCTGTCCAGGCCTTAGATTGCGGTGAAGGGAAAGACAGGTGTGGGGGAGGGGACATTTATACACAAATTGGCAATGAGCGTGCATACGCGCGCGCACCATATACGCACAAACACACACACCACATACGCCACACTCGCACACCACATATGCCACGCACACACACACACACCACATACGCCACATACATATATATACACACACACCACATACGCCACACGGGGGAGGGGACATTTATACACAAATTGGCAATAAGCGTGCATACGTGCGCCCACGCGCGCGCACCATACACGCACAAACACACACAGACACACACCCCACATACGCCACACTCGCACATACGCACACCACATACACCACTCCCCACACACACACCACATACACATATATACACACACCACATACGCCACACACACACACATACGCCACACACACACATATACACACACACCACATACGCCACACACACACATTTACACACACCACATACACCACACACACACACACACACACACACACACACACACACACACACACACACACACACACACACACACACACACACACACACACACACACGGGCTATTTCCTGGGTATTTCCAACCTGGGATGGTAACACTATCAGGCTACCTTAGTGTACAGTTCAGGTATCCTGGCTTATAACCCAAACTGTTTGGACCAGAACAAGGGGAAAAATCAAAAGCCCAATCAATTAGTGTAGGGCTAGCTGCCAACTTTGTTCAGTCAGAACATCTTTCCTGGCTGGCAGTCCGGGCTGGCTACCCCATGTTAGTGGGGAAATACCAGCTCGCGCCCTGTACCAGTACTAATTGAACAAGGACGTTTCCGATCAGTATACAAATCGTCTGTCAAATAGTGGAGTCCGCCTACAACGAAAATCAAAAGAGACGTATATGTTTGTGACAGCAAAAGTTCGTAGTATACCGGTAGAAGAAAAATCGGTGTCTTGACAGTCCTGCCTTGTTTGTTGCCTTGTTGATGGCATTCAGATGTTATTGGCAATATTCCCTGTGGTATACGTCATTATTATGACGTTTACCAGTCCCCTGTATTATACGTCATCATTATGACATTTATCAGTCAGTTTTATGGGTCAGTCAAGAAGCCACAAAGACACACACACTCCGTTTCTGACGTTACCTTACACAGTGCACGGTCCTGCAGTTGTACTACTCTTGGGCGCTTTTTCATTGTAGGGCAGGCTATAGTATATGTATAGCAAAGCTTGGCCTTTGGAAAACAAGACCTCATTCGTACAGAGTGGAGTTTGTTATGCGCGATAGTACATTTTATTCGATATAGATAGTATTACAAGAGGGGGGCAGGGGCATAAAACAAAACGTCATAGCCGGAAATTCGTCGTAGGCAGATTCGTTATAGGTGGACTCCACTGCACTAGGATTCTGATTATACAGGATAGAATTAGACAAGTGGGTAAACATGGACTTAGACAAGTGGGTAAACATGGACTTAGATAAGTGGGTAAACATGGACTTACACTCGGAAGGTCCTTGGTCAGATCCGCCTACACAGTTCACCTGGTGCATGAAGGATGGAGATTTTTTCCGGTCTCCCAGGTCAACATGTATGCTGATGTGTCGGTGCCTAAACTCTGTTCATGTGAGTATGCATGCAGAATATCAAACATTCTCATTAAAGATCCTGTAAGTCATGTCAGTGGCTTGCTTTTGGAAACATGAAAGCAGCCAGCTTTTTGATGCGCACCAAAAAAATGCAGTCTGTGCAACAACGTGGTGGGAATCTCCCGGAATGTGCTCAGCTTGCCGGATGGTTTAAGTTTTGGGTGATCCTTTTAGAAGTCGTATTATATGTAATGGGCTGTGAGTCCAAATGAGCTTGTAGAAGAGCGCTGTACAAGAACAGTTCATAACAATGACGATAATATGTTAAACAGATAAAAAGAAATGTTGCAAAACAGACAAACACAAGGAAAACTTTGGCTTGATTGTATTAAATTTTCCATGATACTGAAATGAATTGTGTATGGAGCAGTCAGACTTGAACATATTCAAATATGCAGTTAGAAACAAATAACAACTAGAAATATCTCTTTCATGAATCAACAAAAAAGTATAAAACCCGTCAAGATTACTTTTTTGTTGTAAAATTACAAGCAGCTACCGTTTAGAACCTCATCTAATACATATCATAAAAAGTTTGACCATGGAAAAGCATTATGCAGACTTCCAGTCAGTGACCAAGACCTGTAGATGGAAGCCAGATGTGCCAACATTCCAAGAGAAGATGAATAAGATGGTCAGACCATTGTATAATCTCCCTTTTTAAACAAAAATTGATAAAAACATCGTCTCCAACACATGCATTTCTCATTGTAAATCTTATTGCAGATCTACGACTGCATTTGTGTGTGTGTGTGTGTGTGGTTGCGTTAGAGGCACAGACAGAGTGGAACTTTGGGTAGATTTGTGTTCTTATGACAAATGAATAGTCCGGAGTAGATTTGTTTTCTTATGATAAATAAATAGTCCTGATTTCTTCTTGCACATTGAGAAGGGCTGTTCAGTGGATGAAGGACTGACAAAAGAACAGACTGGGCCTAAGTAGAGTGTGTGGAGGTAAGGCAGTGATGAGCAACTGAACAGTATGAAGGAATCTTACATGGCAGAGAGGGGAACACTCTCCCCATTCAGCTCGTGCTCTGAGGAGATTGATTTGGGGATTTGGCAGAGACCATACATACGCGTAGAAGGTGTCGGCTGGTGAGCAAAGATATATCAAGAATGATATATGTGTGTGTGTGTGTGTGTGTGTGTGTGTGTGTGTGTGTGTGTGTGTGTGTGTGTGTGTGTGTGTGTGTGTTGTGTGTGTGTGTGTGTGTGTGTGTGTGTGTGTGTGTGTGTTGTGTGTGTGTGTGTGTGTGTGTGTGTGTGTGTGTGTGATCACTTTCTTATTTGACTTTTTAGCTTTTTTTCAATCTTATCCCCTCAAAACCTGCCCCCCCTCCCTCCCGAACTCTTTTCTTTTCTTACCTGAGATTCATATCTATAGACAAGAGAGAGGTATGTGTCTGTGACAGAAGTGTGTTAGCGAGATTTTCTCAGCTGTTTGTGGATGGGCTTTTAGCCAGATTTGGGTTGAACATGTAGACCATTGAGTCACGAATGCATGAGTTTGTAAGTCATGGCTCCAAGGTTGACGTCACATAAACAAGTAAAACTGTGCCTAAAATCAGCACTGTTTGAGGAAGGTGTGTGTAGGCCTACAACATTTTCTCAGGAATGTGAAAATTCCTCATTATCATCTCTCAGTAATTACATAGGGATCATCATTCTGACACCAAAACAAAAAATAAAAACAAAAGATATGCAGTGGCAAGAATTGGTGACTTGAAACATTGAACGTAAATAAATGTTGCACATACAAATTTATTCTAAACTAAACAATTATCATTCTTAACCACACAGATCTATACTCACATACTCGCTCACACACACTCACAGAAACATACATATGCACACGTGCTTGCACACACACATACACACGCACACACACTCACAGAAACATACATATGCACATGTGCTTGCACACACACATACACACGCACACACATACACACACATGCATGCATTCTCTCTCTCTTTCTTTCTCAGTCTCTCTCTCTCACGCGCACGCACGCACACACACACACCACACACACACACACCACACACACACACACACACACACACACACACCACACACACACACACACACACACACACACACACACACACACAAACACACAGAGAGGTGAAATCACATAGTTTCATGAACAAACACACTTACAGGCACAGACACATTCTTTCTTACACCTTGGTTTATTTTTGATATTTATTTACATTTGTTTTCACTGTTTTGACAGTTTACCATTGTCCTTGTTTCATGTGAAGTTTTATTTCATCTCATGCCTCAGGACACAGTGACCTTGAGAAATTTATATGACCCACATAACCAGGTGCATACACATGAAACCTTACATGCACATTTCATGCATTAATTAGTGAAATGATTCAGTGGTTGAGTCTGTTTGTTGAAGGTGTTTGTTGAAGGTGTCAGTCAGCTGATTCTGTGAGAGAAGAGGAGAAAGAAAGAAAGAAAGAAAGAGAGAGAGGGAGAGAGAGAAAAGAAAGAGAGAGAGAGGGGGAGAGAGGAGAGAGAGAGAGAGAGAGAGAGAGAGGAGAGAGAGAGAGAGAGAGAGAGAGAGAGTGTTTAGACTTTAGATGGTTTATTCCTTTAGGCCACAGCCCCATAGAAGGGGCATGCGCATAAAATTATACATTCTCACAATCACGTAAACATTAACTAGTATACACATACTTAATACTTATACATTCTCACAATCATATTTATAAACATTAACTAGGCAATAACAATATTTCTAATTTAAAATGTTTTGTACAAGTGCATAACAAATAAGTGGAAGGAATGTTAGATACAAACATTCTATTCCTAATTCTAAAAGATAATCAAATTGCTGTCTGTCTAAATTTAAGTGCTTTGTATAGAAATAAACCTAAATTTCAAACCACTTTAATGGCAGTTGATGACATCAATAAATTGAATTTAAATAAGGAGGGAGAGAGAGAAAGAGACAGGGGGGGAGAAAGAGAGAGAGAGAGTGTGTGTGTGGGCGTGGGGGGTGGTACATGCACAGGCTAGCTAATGAATTATCGTACATGAGAGAGGAGGGAGGGGGTGAGAGAGAGAGAGGAATTTGTTTACATTGTTTCATTAAGACAGGGTTTGAAATGTTGTTCTGTTGCTGGCTGACATACATGTACTCAAAAAGAAAAAAGCTGACCACATATCTCCTCTCCTGGCACAACTTCACTGGCTCCCTGTATCAAAGCGCATACAGTACAAACTAGACACCATGTGCTACAAAAGCCTCAATAACGCAGCCCCTGATTACCTGTCAAGCCTACTTGAGATCTATGTTCCCTGACGTACCCTCCGCTCTGCATCCGATCCTCTGACTTTTCGCTTTCCACGCACTAAGCTCAATACCTATGGTCCATGAGCCTTCTCTGTTTCTGGTCCACTCTCCTGGAACAAACTTCCTCTCGCAGTCCGTCAGCAACCTACTTTTGTCTCCTTCAAGTCCGCTCTCAAAACTCACCTTTTCTCCTCTGCATAAAATCCTAACCTCACTCACCCCCCCCCCCCCCCCCCCCCCCCCCCTCTGCAGCCTGTCTCCGCTCGGAGGGGAATCACATTGTTATAATATATATAATTGTATATGATATGCTCTCTATAATTTTCCATTGCTTTTATTCTTGCTAGTTTTATTGCTTTTATTCTTTCTCCCCATTTATAGCCATGCGCGCGCGCGCGCGCGTGTGTGTGTGTGTGCGTGCGTGCGTGCGTGCGTGCGTGTGCGCGTACGTGCGTGTGTGCATGCGTGTGTGTCTGTTTCAGCGCTTATATTTGATTTTATCAAGATTTTGCGCTATGTAAATATTGTAATTATTATATAATTATTATTATTATTATATTCATTTTTACGCGCACACAACATTCACATTTGCAGATATGAATATGTGCGCGTGCGCGCACACACAAACACACATCACTCACACGCACTCACACACACACACACACGCACACGCGCGCACACAACACACACCCACACACACACACACACACACACACAACACACACACACACACACACACACACACACACACACACACACCCCACACATTCATGCACAGTCACTCATACACACACAAGCACATTCATATCTCGATCTATATCTTATACACATGTACATGTATACATATATATCTATTATATAATTACATACATGTGTATCTGTCTCTCTCTCTCTTTCAATGTATGTATGATGTGTGTATGTTTGTGTGTGTGTGTGTGTGTGTGTAAATATATGAGTGTGAGGCATACATACATTGTCTTAGATCAATAATGTGAAGTATTTGTCTCGTATGATGTCATGGAGCACTAATGCAGCAACATCCTTGCGATCAGAGATGATTCAGCATGAAATTCAGAGCTCCAGAGCTTAACAAAAGCTGACCTTTAGTAGGCCTACTTCTTGTGGCATTGTTTCCTTTATGGATTATAGACGGTCTATCCTGAGTGTTGTTGTCAAGTGAGTCAGTCTTTCCAAGGAACACACTCTTTCACAAGTCTTACAGAAACACACTTTAAATAATACCAGCATAGTAATTGGCAATCGTGGTAGGATTTTTGTACCGCGGAACAGACTATAGATAAATTTATATATTTATGACACGTATCTCAACCTCATTTCTATGCAGTGGACATTGTTTATATTCACTTTAATACCAGCATAGTAATTGGCAATCGTGGTAGGATTTTGGTACTGCGGAACAGACTATAGATAAATTTATATATTTATGACACGTATCCCAACCTCATTTCTATGCAGTGGACATTGTTTTTATTATGGGAGAGTTGAATTTGGGGTTGTTTTACAGGCTGTGTGGAACAGATTATCAGTTTGTGAATCTTTCATGTATAGCTCATATTTAACCTCATTGCTGTGCAGTGGAGACTATTTTTGTTATGGGAAGAGTTGAATTTGGATAGTGTCAAGCAGGTATGTTTAACTGATTGTAAATAGTATTGATGTTAATCAACCACTTGATGCATACACAAAATGAAATATTAATGATAGCTGTAAAATGCATGTACACACCAAATATACACACACAGACCAACACAGACAAAAAACAAAACAAAACAACAAAACACCACCACCAGTAACAACAACAACAAAACAACAACAAAAAACAACAACAACAAAAACCCCAAACAAACAAAGGACATGCACACAGACGCAGACAGGCAGACAAATAGACACAGACAGATCGACAGACAGAGAGGGAGAGTCAGAGGCAGACAGATTGACACACACATACTCACTCTCTTTGAGCGTGCGCGCGCGCGCGCGCACGCACGCACGCACGCACGCACGCACGCACGCACGCACGCACGCACGCACGCACACACACACATACAAACACCAACCACTTTTGGCATACTGAATGAGCTGAATATCCATGCTAAGAGTAATTGCTTCTAATAATATTATGTTTATGATACAGGACAAAGACTTGGTCATTTTACAAGCACCAAAACAGCATCAACAGTTTAAGTTTTCTCAGGGTGGTGTTGCTGTGCTCAAATTATTCCATATGTGCCAACACCAAATGGAATGGAAGGCTTCATGTATATAATATATCTGATACATACCATGAGCCAGTGTAGGAACTGTATCTGATACATACCATGAGCCAGTGTAGGAACTGTATCTGATACATACCATAAGCCTGTGTAGGAACTGTACCTGATACATACCATGAGCCAGTGTAGGAACTGTATCTGATACATACCATGAGCCTGTGTAGGAACTGTACCTGATACATACCATGAGCCTGTGTAGGAACTGTACCTGATACATACCATGAGCCTGTGTAGGAACTGTACCTGATACATACCATAAGCCTGTGTAGGAACTGTACCTGATACATACCATGAGCCAGTGTAGGAACTGTACCTGATACATACCATAAGCCTGTGTAGGTACTGTATCTGATACATACCATGAGCCTGTGTAGGTACTGTATCTGATACATACCATGAGCCAGTGTAGGTACTGTATCTGATACATACCATAAGCCTGTGTAGGAACTGTATCTGATACATACCATAAGCCTGTGTAGGTACTGTATCTGATACATACCATGAGCCAGTGTAGGTACTGTATCTGATACATACCATAAGCCTGTGTAGGAACTGTATCTGATACATACCATAAGCCTGTGTAGGTACTGTATCTGATACATACCATGAGCCAGTGTAGGTACTGTATCTGATACATACCATGAGCCTGTGTAGGAACTGTATCTGATACATACCATAAGCCTGTGTAGGAACTGTATCTGATACATACCATGAGCCAGTGTAGGAACTGTATCTGATACATACCATCATACCATAAGCCTGTGTAGGAACTGTATGTGATACATACCATAAGCCTGTGTAGGAACTGTATGTGATACATACCATAAGCCTGTGTAGGAACTGTATCTGATACATACCATAAGCCTGTGTAGGAACTGTATCTGATACATACCATGAGCCTGTGTAGGAACTGTATGTGATACATACCATAAGCCTGTGTAGGAACTGTATCTGATACATACCATAAGCCTGTGTAGGAACTGTATGTGATACATACCATGAGCCTGTGTAGGAACTGTACCTGATACATACCATGAGCCTGTGTAGGAACTGTACCTGATACATACCATAAGCCTGTGTAGGAACTGTACCTGATACATACCATGAGCCTGTGTAGGAACCGTATCTGATACATACCATAAACCTGTGTAGGAACTGTAGTGTATGTGATACATACCATAAGCCTGTGTAGGAACTGTATCTGATACATACCATAAGCCTGTGTAGAAACTGTATCTGATACATACCATAAGTCTGTGTAGAAACTGTATCTGATACATACCATAAGCCTGTGTAGAAACTGTAGTGTATGTGATACATACCATAAGCCTGTGTAGAAACTGTATGTGATACATACCATAAGCCTGTGTAGAAACTGTATGTGATACATACATAAGCCTGTGTAGAAACTGTATCTGATACATACCATAAGCCTGTGTAGAAACTGTAGTGTATGTGATACATACCATAAGCCTGTGTAGAAACTGTATCTGATACATACCATAAGTATGTGTAGAAACTGTATCTGATACATACCATAAGCCTGTGTAGAAACTGTATCTGATACATACCATAAGCCTGTGTAGAAACTGTATCTGATACATACCATAAGCCTGTGTAGAAACTGTATCTGATACATACCATAAGCCTGTGTAGAAACTGTATGTGATACATACCATAAGTCTGTGTAGAAACTGTATCTGATACATACCATAAGTCTGTGTAGAAACTATATGTGATACATACCATAAGTCTGTGTAGAAACTGTATCTGATACATACCATAAGTCTGTGTAGAAACTGTATCTGATACATACCATAAGTCTGTGTTAGAAACTGTATCTGATACATACCATAAGTCTGTGTAGAAACTATATGTGATACATACCATAAGTCTGTGTAGAAACTGTATGTGATACATACCATAAGTCTGTGTAGAAACTGTATCTGATACATACCATAAGTCTGTGTAGAAACTGTATCTGATACATACCATAAGTCTGTGTAGAAACTGTATCTGATACATACCATAAGTCTGTGTAGAAACTATATGTGATACATACCATAAGTCTGTGTAGAAACTGTATCTGATACATACCATAAGTCTGTGTAGAAACTGTATCTGATACATACCATAAGCCTGTGTAGGAACTGTATCTGATACATACCATAAGCCTGTGTAGGTACTGTATCTGATACATACCATGAGCCAGTGTAGGTACTGTATCTGATACATACCATAAGCCTGTGTAGGAAACTGTATCTGATACATACCATAAGCCTGTGTAGGTACTGTATCTGATACATACCATGAGCCAGTGTAGGTACTGTATCTGATACATACCATGAGCCTGTGTAGGAACTGTATCTGATACATACCATAAGCCTGTGTAGGAACTGTATCTGATACATACCATGAGCCAGTGTAGGAACTGTATCTGATACATACCCCCCCCCCCCCCCCCACTGTATTGATACTACCATAAGCCTGTGTAGGAACTGTATCTGATACATACCATGAGCCTGTGTAGGAACTGTATGTGATACATACCATAAGCCTGTGTAGGAACTGTATCTGATACATACCATAAGCCTGTGTAGGAACTGTATGTGATACATACCATGAGCCTGTGTAGGAACTGTACCTGATACATACCATGAGCCTGTGTAGGAACTGTACCTGATACATACCATAAGCCTGTGTAGGAACTGTACCTGATACATACCATGAGCCTGTGTAGGAACCGTATCTGATACATACCATAAACCTGTGTAGGAACTGTAGTGTATGTGATACATACCATAAACCTGTGTAGGAACTGTATCTGATACATACCATAAGCTGTGTAGAAACTGTATCTGATACATACCATAAGTCTGTGTAGGAAACTGTATCTGATACATACCATAAGCCTGTGTAGAAACTGTATTATGTGATACATACCATAAGCCTGTGTAGAAACTGTATGTGATACATACCATAAGCCTGTGTAGAAACTGTATGTGATACATACCATAAGCCTGTGTAGAAACTGTATCTGATACATACCATGAAGCCTGTGTAGAAATCTGTATAGGTATGTGGATACGTATACATACATAAGCCTGTGTAGAAACTGTATCTGATACATACCATAGTATGTGTAGAACTGTATCTGATACATACCATAGCCTGTGTAGAAACTGTATCTGATACATACCATAAGCCTGTGTAGGTAACTGTATCTGATACATACCATAAGCCTGTGTAGAAACTGTATCTGATACATACCATAAGCCTGTGTAGAAACTGTAGTGTATGTGATACATACCATAAGCCTGTGTAGAAACTGTATCTGATACATACCATAAGCTTGTGTAGAAACTGTATCTGTACATACCATAAGCCTGTGTAGAAACTGTATCTGATACATACCATAAGCCTGTGTAGAAACTGTATCTGATACATACCATAAGTATGTGTAGAAACTGTATCTGATACATACCATAAGTCTGTGTAGAAACTATATGTGATACATACCATAAGTATGTGTGTAGAAACTGTATGTGATACATACCATAAGTATGTGTAGAAACTATATGTGATACATACCATAAGTATGTGTAGAAACTATATGTGATACATACCATAAGTCTGTGTAGAAACTGTATGTGATACATACCATAAGTCTGTGTAGAAAACTATATGTGATACATACCATAAGTCTGTGTAGAAACTATATATGTGATACATACCATAAGTCTGTGTAGAAACTGTATGTGATGCATACCATAAGTCTGTGTAGAAACTATATGTGATACATACCATAAGTCTGTGTAGAAACTGTATGTGATACATACCATAAGTCTGTGTAGAAACTGTATCTGATACATACCATAAGTCTGTGTAGAAACTGTATCTGATACATACCATAAGTCTGTGTAGAAACTGTATCTGATACATACCATAAGTCTGTGTAGAAACTATATGTGATACATACCATAAGTCTGTGTAGAGAACTGTATCTGATACATACCATAAGTCTGTGTAGAAACTGTATCTGATACATACCATAAGTCTGTGTAGAAACTATATGTGATACATACCATAAGTCTGTGTAGAACTATATGTGATACATACCATAAGTATGTGTAGGAACTGTATGTGATACATACCATAAGTATGTGTAGAAACTGTATCTGATACATACCATAAGTCTGTGTAGAAACTATATGTGATACATACCATAAGTCTGTGTAGAAACTGTATGTGGTACATACCATAAGTCTGTGTAGAAACTGTATCTGATACATACCATAAGTCTGTGTAGAAACTATATCTGATACATACCATAAGTCTGTGTAGAAACTATATGTGATACATACCATAAGTCTGTGTAGAAAACTATATGTGATACATACCATAAGTCTGTGTAGAAACTGTATGTGATACATACCATAAGTCTGTGTAGAAACTGTATCTGATACATACCATAAGTCTGTGTAGAAACTATATGTGATACATACCATAAGTCTGTGTAGAAACTGTATCTGATACATACCATAAGTCTGTGTAGAAACTGTATCTGATACATACCATAAGTCTGTGTAGAAACTGTATCTGATACATACCATAAGTCTGTGTAGAAACTATATGTGATACATACCATAAGTCTGTGTAGAAACTGTATGTGATACATACCATAAGTCTGTGTAGAAACTGTATCTGATACATACCATAAGTCTGTGTAGAAACTGTAATCTGATACATACCATAAGTCTGTGTAAAACTGTATCTGATACATACCATAAGTCTGTGTAGAAACTATATGTGATACATACCATAAGTCTGTGTAGAAACTGTATCTGATACATACCATAAGTCTGTGTAGAAAACTGTATCTGATACATACCATAAGCCTGTGTAGGAACTGTATCTGATACATACCATAAGCCTGTGTAGGTACTGTATCTGATACATACCATGAGCCAGTGTAGGTACTGTATCTGATACATACCATAAGCCTGTGTAGGAACTGTATCTGATACATACCATAAGCCTGTGTAGGTACTGTATCTGATACATACCATGAGCCAGTGTAGGTACTGTATCTGATACATACCATTGAGCCTGTGTAGGAACTGTATCTGATACATACCATAAGCCTGTGTAGGAACTGTATCTGATACATACCATGAGCCAGTGTGTAGGAACTGTATCTGATACATACCATCATACCATAAGCCTGTGTAGGAACTGTATGTGATACATACCATAAGCCTGTGTAGGAACTGTATGTGATACATACCATAAGCCTGTGTAGGAACTGTATCTGATACATACCATAAGCCTGTGTAGGAACTGTATCTGATACATACCATGAGCCTGTGTAGGAACTGTATGTGATACATACCATAAGCCTGTGTAGGAACTGTATCTGATACATACCATAAGCCTGTGTAGGAACTGTATGTGATACATACCATGAGCCTGTGTAGGTACTGTATCTGATACATACCATGAGCCTGTGTAGGTACTGTATCTGATACATACCATGAGCCTGTGTAGAAACTGTACCTGATACATACCATGAGCCTGTGTAGGTACTGTATCTGATACATACCATGAGCCTGTGTAGGAACTGTATCTGATACATACCATGAGCCTGTGTAGAAACTGTATCTGATACATACCATAAGTCTGTGTAGAAACTGTATCTGATACATACCATAAGCCTGTGTAGAAACTGTAGTGTATGTGATACATACCATAAGCCTGTGTAGAAACTGTATCTGATACATACCATAAGCCTGTGTAGAAACTGTATCTGATACATACCATAAGCCTGTGTAGAAACTGTAGTGTATGTGATACATACCATAAGCCTGTGTAGAAACTGTATGTGATACATACCATAAGCCTGTGTAGAAACTGTATCTGATACATACCATAAGCCTGTGTAGAAACTGTAGTGTATGTGATACATACCATAAGCCTGTGTAGAAACTGTATCTGATACATACCATAAGCCTGTGTAGAAACTGTATCTGATACATACCATAAGCCTGTGTAGAAACTGTACCTGATACATACCATAAGCCTGTGTAGAAACTGTATCTGATACATACCATAAGCCTGTGTAGAAACTGTAGTGTATGTGATACATACCATAAGCCTGTGTAGAAACTGTACCTGATACATACCATAAGCCTGTGTAGAAACTGTACCTGATACATACCATAAGTCTGTGTAGAAACTGTATCTGATACATACCATAAGTCTGTGTAGAAACTATATGTGATACATACCATAAGTCTGTGTAGAAACTGTATGTGATACATACCATAAGTCTGTGTAGAAACTGTATCTGATACATACCATAAGTCTGTGTAGAAACTGTATCTGATACATACCATAAGTCTGTGTAGAAACTGTATCTGATACATACCATAAGTCTGTGTAGAAACTATATGTGATACATACCATAAGTCTGTGTAGAAACTGTATCTGATACATACCATAAGTCTGTGTAGAAACTGTATCTGATACATACCATAAGTCTGTGTAGAAACTGTATCTGATACATACCATAAGTCTGTGTAGAAACTGTATCTGATACATACCATAAGTCTGTGTAGAAACTATATGTGATACATACCATAAGTCTGTGTAGAAACTGTATGTGATACATACCATAAGTCTGTGTAGAAACTGTATCTGATACATACCATAAGTCTGTGTAGAAACTGTATCTGATACATACCATAAGTCTGTGTAGAAACTGTATCTGATACATACCATAAGTATGTGTAGAAACTATATGTGATACATACCATAAGTCTGTGTAGAAACTGTGTGTGCTGGCAAGGTCTCGAGTTTTTACGAACGTGTGGATTCTGTGATTTGTTTGTGCATTTGTTTCATTTTGGTCAGAACTGATTTACCATGTGAAATTTGGGATACACTTTTGTTGTTTGTTTGTTTGTCTGCTTGCATTAGCCTTTTATTTACCTGAAAAAGTGGATTTTTTTAATACATAATTTTGCCACGGACACTCCTTTGTTACCATGGGTTTTTTTGTGTACGATGAATGTGAACTGTATGTTGTAGCTTGGTATAGTCTGATTCGAAATACTAGCACCCAGACTACCACTCATTTCACCTGATATGACTTTATGTCTGTTTTGCTTTAATTGCATTTTAGACTTAAAAGGTTAACGGTGAGCATGGTTTTTAACTGTTGTCTTCTATCTTAATGGGTGGTTGTTTTTTGACGTGGTGTTAACCCTGATATGGCTCTAGCAGTTCTATCTTAATGGGTGGTTGTTTTTTGACGTGGTGTTAACCCTGATATGGCTCTAGCAGTTCTATCTTAATGGGTGGTTGTTTTTTGACGTGGTGTTAACCCTGATATGGCTCTAGCAGTTCTATCTTAATGGGTGGTTGTTTTTTGACGTGGTGTTAACCCTGATATGGCTCTAGCAGTTCTATCTTAATGGGTGGTTGTTTTTTGACGTGGTGTTAACCCTGATATGGCTCTAGCAGTTCTATCTTAATGGGTGGTTGTTTTTTGACGTGGTGTTAACCCTGATATAGCTCTAGCAGTCGGCTGGGCTATAAGGAATACGATCAGAACTGAAAAGACTACCACTCAGAGTCTAATGGAAGGGAGAGAAAAGGCTTTGCCTGACTGGGAAATGAACCTGAGGCAGACACAATATGCACTAGGCCACACACCACATACTTCATCATCAGATGAACAGTTATCATGGAAGATAGCATCAGGATACAGAATTGCTGATTTCCATTTTATTTCGGAAATTATGGTTAAGTACAATCTGAATAGGAGGTTTGGAGGGGTAGAGTAAACATAGATGCCTTTCCAATGACCATATCATTCAGATGGGGCAGAAGAGAACACAAAAGTTAAATATCAAATACATACGAATGTTTTATCTATAATTCAGCAATTGTGGGCCACACATCTTATTTATCATACAGCAGTTGTGGCCTGTGGTTGTTTATATGTAATATACGCACATTAATTTCTAACTCCGTAGTTTGGGGCTGGGTAAAGCCCTGAAAAGTGTGACAGCTTGTGTCGTGTTCTTTGTAAAGCCAGCTCAGACATGAATTAATCATGGGGCACAGGGAAGGGGATAGGGATTGATCCCCCTCTTAATGGATTATTACCATATTGATATTTACAGGGCCCTTTGGAGGGGAAAATGGCAGAGATGGCATTTATAATGATCATGCTGTTTATTATTGTGGACAGAACGAAAGAGAACTTTATACTGTTTATGTAATGACTTACGGAGCTTGTTAGATTTTCGTGTCGTGCATGCTAAGTGTGAATTTATTAAAATAAATCACCACCCACTCTTTAAGTTTCCCGTCTAAAGACAATCTCACAAGACACAATATTCCCGCAAGAAACGTAACCCCTTCAATTTTATTTTTCTATTCAGTAAATACTATCTATCCTACTATCACACACCACAACACACACCACAACACACACACACACACACACACACACACACACACACACACACACACACACACACACACACACCACACACACACACACACAACACACACACACAAAACACACACACACACAAACAACAACACAACACAACACAAACACACACTCACACACACACACACACACACACACACACCACACACACACACACACACACACACACACAACACACAAACACACACACACACAACACACACTCAACAGACGCAGACACACACACACACCACACACACACACACACACACACACACACACCACACACACACACACACACACACACACACACATAACACTACACACACCACATACACCACACACACACACACACACACACACCACAAACAATACACGACACACACATACACACACACACACATACACACACACTCAAATTCATTTGCCTTCACAGCCTTTGAGAATTTATTGTCATCTGCACTCATATTCCCCATTCACTCATTATTCGTCCAAATGAGAGAAAAAGCAACATCAAACTAAACCTTGGACTCTTAAAGACAGATGAAATGATACGTGAAAAATTTAATGTACATGTTCAAAACAAATTCAGTGCTCTGGAAGACGTTGGTGACAGTGAAGAACAATGGACAAAGTTGAGAAGTTCGATAAATGAAGCTTGTGAAGAAATCCCTAAGGCAGATAGAAAATCAAAAAAGATCGGGATGACTGATGGAATTTTGGGCTTGATGGAGGAAAGGAGGGCAAAGAGAAACGAGGAGATGTACAGGAAGATAAACAAAGAAATCAGGTATAGGTGCAATGAAGCTAAGGAAGCTTGGCTGAACACAAAATGCAAAGAGATAGAAGAACGACACAAAGTGGATCCTCAGGGTATGTATAGACGAATTGAAGAAATTGTCCACAGGAAAAACACATGCACATCAACTGGTTGCTTAAAATCGAAAGATGGCACGCTTATCATGGAAAAAGACAAAATACTGGACAGATGGGGAGAGTACATTAAAGACCTTTTTGAGGATGACAGAAACGAAGAACACATTATAAAAAAGAACTTTGAGGGACCACCCTAATGAAAGATGAAGTTAGAGCAGCACTGAAAAAGATGAAACCAGGAAAAGCCCCAGGACCAGACAACATTACTACAGAGTTTGATTGAAGCACTGGAGGAATTTTGGCATAGAAAAAATAACAGTCCTCCTAAATGAAATTCATGACACTGGAAAAATCCCCAAAGATATGTCAAAATCAATTTTCATTGCACTTCCAAAGAAGACAGGGGCTATAGAATGCAAACTCCATCGCACAATCAGTTTGATGAGTCATGTAACAAAAATCCTGTTAAGAGTAATCATGATGAGGACAAGGAATAGAATCAAAACAGAAATAGCAGAACAGTGTGGATTTGTGGAAGGGAAAAGAACTATTAATGCCATATACATCCTAAGAACTATCATAGAGAGGTCAATTGAGATGAATAAGGATTTGTATTTATGCTTTGTTGACTATACCAAGGCTTTCGATCGGGTACGACATGAAGAATTGATCAACCAACTGGAGAGACTCATGTTGATGGAAAAGATCTACGAATAATCAGAAAAATGTACTGAGAACAAACAGCTGCAATGAGAATAGAAAACAGTATAAGCTCTTTCCAAAACATCAAAAAAGGAGTCAGACAGGGTTGTGTTTTGTCACCAGATCTGTTTTCACTTTACAGCGAAAACATCATGAGAAACCTAGAAGAAGGCCCTGGATTAAAGGTTGGAGGGAAAATGATAAACAACATTCGGAACGCAGATGACACCGTGCTGGTTGCAGAGAGTGAGGGGGACCTACAAAGCCTTGTGAATGTACTAGAAATAGAAAGCAAAGGTAAGGGGTTGGAACTAAACAGCAGGAAGACTGAAGTCATGGTTGATCAGTAAAAAACATGAAATCCCCTCATGCAAAATAACAGCAAATGGCACAACCTTGACACAGGTTAATAAGTTCAAATACCTGGGAACGGTCATTTCATCAGACGGCAGATGCACATCGGAAATAGCTGGCAGAATCGGCCAAGCCAAAACAGCATTCAAGAAGATGACAAGCATTCTTACCAACAAATGCCTATCAATTAACATCAGAAAGAGAGTCCTTGAATGTTATATAAAACCAATTCTGTTGTACGGATGCGAAGCGTGGACAGTCAGCAAGCAAAGCCAGAGCAAGATTGAGGCAGTCGAGATGTTGTTTCTCAGAAGAATGTTGAGAGTTCCATGGACAGCAAAGAAAACAAACGAGACAGTCTTGATGGAGGCAGACACAAGTAGATCACTCATAAGGAAGATTAGGAAAAGACAGGCAACATTTATAGGCCATTTTATGAGGAAGGGGGATTTGGAGCACCTGGTCACAACAGGAAAGCTGGAGGGAAAGAGAGTACCAGGTAGACCCAGGGAGAGAATGCTGGACGTACTTGCAGAGTGGCTGGGGATGAGGAGGGTGGGGGAGATGCTAGGGGCAACGAGAGATAGAGATGGTTGGAAGTCCATGGTCGCCAACGCCATGTGGCAGGGCACCTGATGATGATGATGATGATGATGATGATGATGATGCAAATGACCTGCAGTCAAACATGAAAATGACATAATTAACACACACACACACACACACACACACACACACACACACACACACACACACACACACACACACACACACACACACACAACTCAACACACACACACACACACACACACACACACACACACACACACACACACACACACACAACTCCACACAAACACAAACACACACACATACATATATCACACACAACTACACACAACTACACACACACACTCATCTACGCACGCACGCACGTACGCACGCACGCACGTACGCACGCACGCACGTACGTACGCACGCACGCACGCACGCACGCACGCACGCCACACACACACACACACACACACACACACACACACACACACCACACACACACACACACACCACACACACACACACACACACCTCAACACACGCAGACACACACACACACACACACACACACACAACACACACACACACACACACACACACAACACACCACACACACACAACTCAACACACGCAGATCACACACACACACACACAACCACACACACACCAACACACACACACACACACACACACACACACACACACACACACACACACACACACACACACACAACACACACACACACACACACCACACACACATACACACACACACACACAAACTCATTCACCTTCCCATCCTTGAGAACTTATTGTCATCTGCGTGGTTGCTGTTGGAGATGTCTAGTCCTTAGGAGCTGGTTCTGGGCAAATACGCCTTATTTATATATACATATATATTTATAACATAGCCAACAGGCTTGATAGTCAGTGGGTGGTAGACTTCTAGTTGGAGGGGAGAAGGGAGAGAAAGTGGCAGAATGGTTCAGACGTTGAGGGAGAAGAGTGGCAGAATGGTTCAGACATTGAGGGAGAAGAGTGGCAGAATGGTTCAGACGTTGAGGGAGAAGAGTGGCAGAATGGTTCAGACATTGAGGGAGAAGAGTGGCAGAATGGTTCAGACGTTGAGGGAGAAGAGTGGCAGAATAGTTCAGACGTTGAGGGAGAAGAGTGCAGAATAGTTCAGACGTTGAGGGAGAAGTGTGGCAGAATGGTTCCGACGTTGAGGGAGAAGGTGGCAGAATGGTTCAGACGTTGAGGGAGAAGAGTGGCAGAATGGTTCAGATGTCGAGGGAGAAGAGTGGCAGAATAGTTCAGACGTTGAGGGAGAAGGTGGCAGAATGGTTCAGACGTTGAGGGAGAAGAGTGGCAGAATGGTTCGGATGTTGAGGGAGAAGAGTGACAGAATGGTTCAGACGTTCAGGGAGAAGAGTGGCAGAATAGTTCAGACGTTGAGGGAGAAGAGTGGCAGAATGGTTCGGATGTTGAGGGAGAAGAGTGACAAAATGGTTCAGACGTTGAGGGAGAAGAGTGCAGAATAGTTCAGACGTTGAGGGAGAAGTGTGGCAGAACGGTTCAGACGTTGAGGGAGAAGAGTGGCAGAATGGTTCAGATGTTGATGGAGAAGAGTGACAGAATGGTTCAGACGTTCAGGGAGAAGAGTGGCAGAATAGTTCAGACGTTGAGGGAGAAGAGTGGCAGAATGGTTCGGATGTTGAGAGAGAAGAGTGACAAAATGTTTCAGACGTTCAGGGAGAAGAGTGGCAGAATAGTTCAGACGTTGAGGGAGAAGTGTGGCAGAACGGTTCAGATGTTGAGGGAGAAGAGTGGCAGAATGGTTCGGATGTTGAGGGAGAAGAGTGACAGAATGGTTCAGACGTTCAGGGAGAAGAGTGGCAGAATAATTGAGACGTTGAGGGAGAAGTGTGGCAGAATGGTTCAGACGTTGAGGGAGAAGAGTGGCAGAATGGTTCAGGGAGAAGAGTGGCAGAATGGTTCAGACGTTGAGGGAGAAGAGTGGCAGAATGGTTCAGGGAGAAGTGTGGCAGAATGGTTCAGACGTTGAGGGAGAAGTGTGGCAGAATGGTTCAGACATTGAGGGAGAAGAGTGGCAGAATGGTTCAGACGTTGAGGGAGAAGTGTGGCAGAATGGTTCAGACGTTGAGGGAGAAGAGTGGCAGAATGGTTCAGACGTTGAGGGAGAAGTGTGGCAGAATGGTTCCGACGTTGAGGGAGAAGAGTGGCAGAATGGTTCAGACATTGAGGGAGAAAAGTGGCAGAATAGTTCGGACGTTGAGGGAGAAGAGTGGCAGAATGGTTCAGACGTTGAGGGAGAAGTGTGGCAGAATGGTTCAGATGTTGAGGGAGAAGAGTAGCAGAATGGTTCAGACGTTGAGGGAGAAGAGTGGCTGAATGGTTCAGACGTTGAGGGAGAAGAGTGGCAGAATGGTTCAGACGTTCGCCTGCTAATAACTAAACTACTTGAGGTTCCAGGGTTCGCTCCCCGTAGAGGTCTCGACTTTTCTCCTCAGTTTGACCGGAAAATCGAACCGAACGTCTAGTCCTTCAGAAGTGGACGAAAAACGAGTTGGACCCGTGTGCCGTCTGGCTGGGCACGCTAAAGATCCCACAGCAGTTGAAAATCGTGAAGAGAAGGGCATTGGATGGCTGCCTTGATAAAAAAAAACATTGGAGAGATAGGTTGATTTTCCAGGCCCCACCCCTTGAAAACCAATTACAGTGGAAACCTGATATAACAGGGATGATGGGACCAAATCAAAATCCCTGTTATATCAGATCCCTGTTATATCAGATATCAAGGGAAATAAGGACTGATCAACTAACTCTTGACTTTTGTAAATCATGGAAAGATAAACAGTAGATCTAGGCCTAGATCTGGTCTGGTGTAAGTGTGCAGAAAGCTTACAAACTGAATGATGGCGCAGTCAGTCACTGACTCAGTGGCCTCAGGCTACACGCTTGCGCGCGCATCATGCTCGCATTGCGAAGCGTTCTTTCAGTGTACAGTACACAGTATACCAAGGCTAGCCTAGATCTAGATCTAGGCCTACTGCGTGGCGTGCTGAGTCTAGGCCTAGGCCTTTCTGCTGCAGAGCCCGTCTCGGCATCCCTGCTATAACCGATCGAGCCCTCTTGTCTCCCTGTTATTGCCGATAAGTTTTAATAGAGACAAAGAGGAAGAAAAAATGGGATTGAAAAAAGCCCTGTTATATCCGGATTCCTGTTATAACCGGTCCTGTTATAAATGGTTTCCACTGTAGCCTTTTTACCTTTCTGAAGTCTTGGTTAAAAAAAAAGGGGAATATGAATATGAATTTGAAGCGAGGGGGAAGGGATTGGTGCCGCCCTCATGGTGCTGGCCACGGGAAAAGTTGAGCTCTCTGCCACCGCACTCCCCTACGACCTCAGGGTTATGGAACTATCTAGGAAGGGCTTCTGGACCTGGCCAGCTCATGAGTTTATGTGCAGGCTTAAGGCTTGTGCCGTGATCATTCTGGATCTTCTCCATCACATGACACCTGTGACGTTAGTGCATATGGCATTTATTCCGAGCGTGGAGATGTCATCTTGAGAAACTGAAACTGAAACTATTTGGAAGGTTTGGGTATTATGACGCTGTGTGGATAGTCCTTGCCTGTTGATTAAAAGTTGGAGAGTTTTCTGATCTCCCAGGTCGACATTATGAAGATCCTCTTTGTGTGTACATGCATGGAGGACATACGTATACGTGCTAAAGATCCTGTAGATGTCAGTATGTCTGTCTCAGATGGCTTATGTATGGCAACATGAAAACACCCAGCATGCATGCCACCAAAGACAGAGTATGTAAACTGTGCAATGACGTATTGCCTGCACATTGGGCAAAATAACATGCGTGCATGCATACAAGAAACATTGGCAAGAAAGTAAGAAAGAAAGAAAAGGAAACAAAGCCAACCGACCGTCTGACCGACCGACCAACCAACCAACCAGCCAACCAACAGACAAAGCAAGCAAGCAAGTAAGCAAGCAACGAGCCAGCCAAGCAAGCAAGCAAGCAAGCAACTAACCCGCTAACCAACCAACCAACCAACCAACCAACCAACCAAAAACAGACAAAGAAACAAACAAACTCGACCAAAGAACAAAGAAGCAAAGCAACAAAGAAAGAAACAAAGAAACAAACACAACTCGACCAAAGAAACACACCAATGTGGCAGTCGTGG
>JAPXFY010000023.1:61678330-61688330 GCA_030674185.1 Monoplex corrugatus
TATACACCTCTCACCTCTCACAGTTTGGTCTAACAAACGCGAAGGTACATTCAACACGCCTACGACAGAAAATAGAAACTGCTATCCCAGATCTCACATGTACAAATCAGGGAAGAAATGTCATTCGTCTGTTTGACAAAGATCTTTGAAACGCCTTGAAGAAAGTATGCAGTTCTGATTCTGAGGCCCTTCAGTTGGTCAAAGCAGCCCAGATCATAAGGAAAGATTTATTTCAGAAAAAAGTAACATTCAGTGGAACGTTTAATGACAGCTGCCAAGACGATTCCGTCCCAGCCTCCTGAAAGCACTTATGAGCTTCATCCTAGATGGTCCAACAGCTATAGTACAACCAGCGTCTGATACAAAGCCAGACAGGCAAGCTGTTCTCACGCTTTCCCAAGTGATTGCTTTCAACTGTCGCAAGACTGCAAAGGACTCAAGCTTTCACTGGCACAACAACAACCTTGACCTGAAATTACATGCAGAATGAAAGAAGGAACTTATTGGTACATTCTCTGACCTAGGTCTGCGGATTTCTTACGACAGGGTGATGTCAGTTTCATGTCAGATAGCGCACAATGTCTGCCGAAGATTTGAGGACGATAAGGTAGTTGTCTCAACAAACATGAGAAAGAGTTTGTTCACAATTGGCATGGTTGATAACATAGACCACAACCCCAGCTCAACAACTTCATCTGATTCCTTCCATGAAAGCAGCATCTCCCTCATTCAGCACAGAGTGACACAGGATGATGGTGAGGAGCAATGGAGACCACTCATTGATGATGATGCAAACAACCAAAATCGGAGAATTCCTTTGCTGCTACCTGATTACACCAATGTTTTCCCTGTGCCTGAACCTAACAAAGAACAGTTGGTGCCTGCACCATCAGGGCGTAAGCAGCCAGACATCAGTTCTGAGGTTCAAAATTGTGTCCAACAGTTTGCATGGTTGAAACATGTGTCAGGACGTTAGAAACATGGCCAGTAGACAACAGTGACCGTTTGTCATGGGCTGCATACCATGCATCTCTACAGCCACAAAATGATGTTCCAACTGCCATCATTAGATTACTGCCTGTCCTCATGGACAATGCTCATACTACTGCATTAATCAGACACGCCATGACCCTGGTAAAAACATCTATACAACACCAGAATCTTGGACAAACACCTGTGTTAGGAATGGATCAGCCACTGTATGCTATAGCAGAAGGAATCCAATGTTGCTGGCCTGATACTTTTGGCGAAAAACATTTTGTCATCATGTTAGGAGGGCTTCACATAGAAATGGCTGCTTTCAAAACGCTTGAAGTCTGGTTGGATGGTTCAGGGTGGAACACTGCAATTACCATGGCAAGAATTGCATTTTCTGGCGTTGCCAATTCGTTAGTCAGGGCAGCTCATTTAACCAGAACAAAGCATGCCCACCAGATCACGGCTGCTGCACTCTACATTTTGCTATGGCGAGCCTATTCAAAGTTCCTGGAGTCGGATCAAAGCATTATCTTAGATTTCCAGGACTGGAGAGAAAATATGACAGATGAGCAGCCGTATTTTGCATAGTGGGCTACAGTTCTGGGTTTCCAGTTGTGCGTTTTTCAGCTGGTCTACTCAATCCGGACAGAAGATTTCAGAATGTATGTTCAGTGCTTGACAAAACTGATGCCTTGGATGTTTGCCCTGGACCACTTTAAACTATGTTCGCTGGTTGACTGTTCACATCCGAGACCTGGCAATGCTTGAAGAAATCCACCCTGGCTATATTCCATCATTTCTGCTCTGGGGCGTTTGTTGAAAGAAAAACAAAACGCATTTTTTTCTGCAATTTGGGCACATGAACAATGTAACGCTCTTGTGAAAGGTGACGGAGGTGCTATTGGCATCACAACAACCCCAATGCTCTGAGACGCTGGATCATTGCTGGTCCAGAAATATCACGACTTGTAGGAGACTCTGAGAACCAGTTGGAAGGGGATGCAAAATTGAGTACTCGCCATCATGAACAACGCCCCTGCACCCAGACTGCATTTGCAAGACAAGTCAGTCTTGGTTTCCCGCTTTGAAGAAATGGGAAATCCTTTCATGGATGACAGCATGTACCTCTTTGCCATTGATAGAAAAACGTTATGAACGACGAAGTTGTCAACAGTGTGAGGACTGCCCTCACATAGGACCAAGAACAGTACACAGCATTCATCGAAGAGTGCTTTGAACCAAGTCTCTGTCTGACCCCATAAAAAGAAACAGATTTCCTTTGTTTTCAAACCAAGTTCGACGTATACCCACAAGTGTCAAGAGCAATCTTTCCATGTTGAAAAACGACTGCTCACTCTTTCCCAAGCCTAACACCACCCTCTGTGTTTGTGGTGGAGACTGCTATCAGGATGTCTAAATCAGACATGTGACATTTTTTTCTTTTTCAGTATTGAAACCAGTCATTTAAAGACATTGATTTGTATATTTTATAGCTGGACTGATTGATTTCTTTGATGTAAAAAACTATTTTGTCATTTTGTTTCCATATGCATATGATACTTCGGACATAAATATATTGCTACATTACGAAGCTCAGGTTTTCATGAAAAGAGGATCCTTGTATGGCTTAACTATCTGAAATTCAAATCAGTCAGTATGATATACTAGATAACCAAGAAATACACAGGCAAATAAGTCCTGAGTGTCTCAGCTTTGTTTTGTAATATCAGTTTAATCAGGCAAAAATAAAAACAAAGCTCGTGGGAATAAAGCAACCAAAGTATGAAAATCACTTGACCTACTTAAATTTTCTCTTGTATCATGCGCTCTATTAAAAAGTAAATGTGATCCGTCTTCTATGGAAAAAACAACAACAACAAAACACAGAACGAAAATGTTATCTTACACAATATGGTTGGATCTCAGTTCTATGTTACCACCGAGAGCAACTCAATGCAAGTAATCTTGAAATTTACTTGACCTCATTTTTGATTGACCTAATTATTGATTAATGTCCCCAAGAAGGGCTTACACACAAAATGTATGCCTGTTTGCGGCATGTAGCTTGTCAAATATCTGAAATATTTTAGTCCTGTGTGGGTTTTGGATGCCACAGTTCGTCCTTTTTGTACAGAAGCATGAAAAGAAGAAGATGACACACTGACCTAATTAAATCTGTGACCACGCCCATCACAGGTCACGCCCAATGTGTTTCCATCTCTAAAATCACTCAGAAAGGGTTCAAGTACCTTCATACCAAATGGCATGCTTCTACTACGAAGTGCACGATTCAATGATATCTGCCGTCTTAACATCCGTACTATATGTGTTGTGTATGTTTTTGTTTGTGCGTGCACACACACACGCCTACACAAAATGAGTGTGTTCAGTGTATGACTTTTCATTCTCGTGCTGGCACGTGGGCGAAGGGGGGAATACTCATTTAGTGCAGTTAGTTAGTCCCAACCACCATCTGACTAAAGGATTGTTGCCACACGAAGGAGACGTGGTAATTAATGCCCTGATTATGTGAGGGTCAGAACACGTTGACTGAACAGCGAATGACATCAAAATGATCCAACAAAGCAGAAATGCAGCCTCTGCTCTGGTAGATGCCCCCCCCCCCCCCCCACCCCATAGCAACTTGATATTGTTGGCTTTGTGGAGACTTGGCACTGGGGGTTGTGCTGGAATGAATTTGGATTAGTAATGTATTTGGAAATGGCTTGAAGTTAACACCACAGAGACTGTATGAGTTGGAACAGGGAAAAGAAAAAAATAGATTGTTTATCTTGTTTCAGTTTGAAGATGATGACTGTTTGGTTCATTTTTTTGTTTGTATATACGTAATTCATTTATCTTGTTTTAGTGTGAAGACGACAATGTTTGGTTGTATCATTTTTTGTTTGTTTACGTCATTCATTTATCTTGTTTCAGTGTGAAGATGACGTCTGTTTGGTTATATCGTTTTTTTGTTGTTTTTTTGTTTTGTATACGTAATTCATTTATCTTGTTTCAGTGCGAAGATGAATGTTTTGCTGTATCATTTTTTTTGTATACGTAATTCATTTATCTTGTTTCAGTGTGAAGATGACGAATATTTGGTTGTATCATATTTTGTATACGTAATTCATTTATCTTGTTTCAGTTTGAAGATGACGACTGTTTGGTTGTATCATTTTTTTTTTGTATACGTAATTCTTTTGTCTTGTTTCAGTGTGAAGATGACGAATGTTTGGTTGTGTCGTTTTTTTGTGTACGTAATTCATTTATCTTGTTTCAGTGTGAAGATGACGAATGTTTGGTTGTGTCGTTTTTTTGTGTACGTAATTCATTTATCTTGTTTCAGTGTGAAGATGACGAATGTTTGGTTGTGTCGTTTTTTTGTGTACGTAATTCATTTATCTTGTTTCAGTTTGAAGATGACGAATGTTTGGTTGTGTCGTTTTTTTGTGTACGTAATTCATTTATCTTGTTTCAGTGTGAAGATGACGAATGTTTGGTTGTGTCGTTTTTTTGTGTACGTAATTCATTTATCTTGTTTCAGTGTGAAGATGACGAATGTTCGGTTTTCTAACTTTTTTTGTATTGGTAATTCATTTGTCTTGTTTCAGTTTGAAGGTGATGAATGTTACGTTGTACACTTACGTATACATACATGTTTCCTTTACCTTACACACACACACACACACACACACACACACACACACACACACACACACACACACACACACACACACACACACACACACACACACACACACACACACACACACACACACCACACACACACACACACACACACACACACACATATATATATATATACGTATGTATACACACACGTATACCTTTATCTTGTTTCAGTTTAACCCTTCGAGTCTCGCACACTGTCTACAAGCATCCTGCATTGCCAACCATGCTAGTAAAGCAAATCTTTGATTCCCTCACCCTGGAAGCTGGTGAAAAGGGTGAGGGAATCAAAGGGTTAAGTTTTTGCTGTTGGTAGATAGGCTGCAGGGTTAAGATGATGGATATTTGGCCAAGATGTTTTCTTTGAGTGATCGTAGTATCGTCTGTTTTGTTTCAGCATCAAGAAGATCAAGTTTGGCCAGGAGATTTTCTATGGGCCAACGCCGGATGACGTGCCCTATGTTCAGTTGTCTCCCCTAGATGAGGATATCATCGTCAGCTACTCGGGCCCCGACAATGGCCTCGTGTTTGCTGAGTGTTCCACAGAACCCAGTGAGCTTCGTGTTGTGTATTGTGTGTGGTTGAAAGAGTGGTCTGTACTTAATAAAAGGTTGATTTAAATGTTTTCCTGAACAAAGAGTGCATTAACGCACTTATTTCAGGTTTTAAGAAATAAGTAGCGTTTTAACGTTTTAATTGGGTGCTTGCATGCATGTTTGTACTGAGATTATACATTCATGTGGGTGGTGTGTGTGTGTGTGTGTGTGTGTGTGTGTGTGTGTGTGGTGGTGGTGCGTGTGTGTGTGTGTGTGTGTGTGTGCGTGTGTGTGCGTGTGCGTGTTGCGGTGCGTGTGTGTGTGTGGTGTGTGTGTGTGTGTGTGTGGTGTGTGCGCGCGCGCACATGTGACTGGTGTGTGCACACGCATGATACAGCAGTGGGATACCTTGCATCTATATTCTGACCACTAGCCATGTGGTAAAATTTCCAATTAAAATGTACTCCTCCTTTGAATTTTTCGGATAATTTCGGACAATTCTAATGACATTTCGTTGAACGAAGTCAAAGAATGTAAACTCTGAAACTCTTGTGTGTGTGTTGTGTTGTTGGTGTGTGTGTGTGTGTGGTGTGTGAGTGTGTGTGTGTGTGTGTGTGTGTGTGTGTGTGTGTGTGTGTGTGTGTGTGTGTGGTGCGCGCGCGCGCGCGCGCGCTCACTCTCTCTCTCTTCCTCCCTCTTCTGTGTGTGTGTTCTCTCTCTCTCTTCGTGTGTGTGTGTGTGTGTGTGTGTGTGTGTGTGTGTGTGTATGTGTGTGTGTGTGTGTGTGTGTGTGTGTGTGTGTGTGCGCGTGTGTGTGTATGTGTGTGCACGCACGTGCGCACGTGCATCAATACAACCGCAGAGTTCTCGTCAAAGGGGAGCACAAATTTGACACGATTTTATACCATGCTCTCTTCTGGCTGAAGGAAAATACAACATAACCTACATGACTTAACATGACTTCACTACCTACGCTGAGTCAGTGGCCCAGGCACTTGAACTGGCACTGAACTGGAAACACGATATGGGTGAGCGGCATGTCGGTAACCAGGCACATAGTCCCATGTTTTCATTTCCTTTGTCGCGCGGGGAATACAGACATTAGTTAAGCGGTTTTCAGCCAAGTAGTCACAGACTTTAGTTAAGAGTGTTTCAGCCAAGCAGTCTTTTTTTTTTTTTTTTTTTTTTTTTTTTTGTCATGTTAGGAAAACAGATATTTGACCATTGGTGTGGGGTGCGATTTTTCAGACAAGCGAATAATCATTGTTTGCTTTTCCCCTTGTGTTAAGATAAATACAGATGTTGGTCAGTTATTTTTCTGTTGGGCCCAGTTTCTTCTGTGATCGTGATCTTGTGGTATGTAAGTCGCTGAAAACCATGATTGGTAATAATGTGGCTGAAGAGGGTACTGTGTTTGGTGCATTAGCTGGTTATTTATGGTATTTTGCGACTCTTTTGGTTGAAATTTGTTCCGTTTCAGACCCCTTCGCAGGAGCTATGGCCTACATAAATAGATCGTTTGAAGTCTTAAGTCCTGCCCCATCTCTGTTTTAAAGGGTTAAACTGGTGATTGAAGAAAAAGGAGATAATTATACTAGGCAAATTTCTGTGTATGTGTGTATGTGTGTGTGTGCGCGCGTGCGTGTGTGTGTGTTTGTTTGTTTGTTTGTGTGTGCGCACGCGTGTGTGTGTACGTGCACGTATGTTCTTGTGTGTATGTATGTACATGCGTGCGTGCGTGTGTGTGTGTTTGTGTCGCGCGTGCGTGCGTGCGCCTGCGTGCGTGTACGTGCGTGTGTGTGTGTGTGTGTGTGTGTGTGTGTGTGTGTGTGTGTGTGTGTGTGTGTGGGAGAGAGAGAGAGAGAGATTGAGATAGACAGAGATAATGATAATGATAATTATACTTTATTTTCCAACTGTAGAACTAGAAGTTATTTTTTAAAAGCCATTAATTCAAACTTGCCATTGCCTGCGTGCCGGGTGATTTCATGTTTCCATTAGCCAGCAACAGACATGGCTTACATGATCTTTAACGTGCGTGTTGTGACATTATACATGCGTATACACACGAGTGGGGTTTAAGACAGGCATGCCTGCACACGTGTTAACCTTGAGAGAGAGAGAGAGAGAGAGAGAGAGAGAGAGAGAGAGAGAGGAGAGAGAGATGAGTATGTGTATTTATATGTGTTTGCGTCATGCGTGTGTGCGTGTGTGTGCACGTGTGTGTGCACGTGTGTATGCACGTGTGTGTGTATGTATGTATGTGTGTACACGCAGAATATGTCCGCAAGGGTTTGCGGTTTGTTTTATACAGATGGGACACTGCCAAATTCCAACCACAGGTATGGCCAGTTGGAAGGTCACGAATGAGTGACCGATTATTAGGGTCACGGTGAGCTCTTTGCCAAATTTTGACCGATTGCGAAGGTCTGTCCCAGTGGGAGGTCATGGAATCATGCATGACTGGCTATTTGGGTCACTGCCAGCAGCATGTGGACATATTTTGAGTCTTCTTTGTCTTAGTTATGTCCCGTCATCGAGCAAGTCCATTGGGGCGCTCTCGTAAAGAAGTTGCAGTCCATTGGGGCATTGCTGTAAAGAAATGTTCACCGGATTCCTGCAGCTTGTCGGTCGTGTGCCGAAGCCTGGGTCTCCGTAGATAGTTTTTCTGTTCATTCAGCCATGATCACTGCAGATAGTGCAGATAGTTTTTTTTTCCTGTCCATTCAGCTATAGTTGACGAAGTCCCACATCCAACTGAGTTCTCATTGGGCGCATCTATTTTTTAATCAGACAGACGGAGCCATTACGTCATTCCTAACCTTTTGACTTCCGCGCCCTATCCACCAACTGCAAAAATTTAACCCTTAGACTCGCTCACCCTATCCACCAGCTTCTTGCAGGAAACTGGTGGATAGAGTGAGGGAGTCAAAGGTTAAGTTTTTTGCTTTGCCAGAATGGTTGACAATGCAGGATGTTGGTGGACAGGGTTAATTTGGGCTGGCTTGTCTCAAGATCTGTCCCAGCCACCAATCATCATAAAAGCAGGTTTGACTGGATGATTGATTCGGTTCAGGTTTTACGTCGGCATCCACCTAAGGTGATATGGCCGACAGGGACAACCATCCTAGGGAAGTGGGGGAAGGGGGACTTAACCTAATCCTATACTGACACCACCAGAACAACAATGATGGTAAGACGGGACAGTGAGAAGGCCAGTTTTAATGTAGCGCACCCCAGGATTCGAACCCACAATCATTAGCACGTGAATCCGACGCTCAAATAACTGAGCTATTGAGGCCCGACATAAAAGCTGGCATGTTCGCTGCCCATCTTATGGCCCCAATCATTCTAGAGGTGTATAAGCTTAGTGCTTCCCAAGTCTCGTTCTCACCTGGCTACCCCCCCCCCCCCATCCCATTTCAAGATCTTGCCAGCACATAGGGTTTTGCGCAGGCTGAGGAGGTTTGCTAGGTAATTACTGGTAGATTTGGGTGAAGCACAAATGAAATTGTATGTTTCCTAAATGAAATTGTATGTTTCCTATGTATCCCCCTTGAACAAAGTTTAAACTCTGCACAATTCTTATGTAGATCTATAGATTTATTTCCTTTGAGGGTGCATATTTTAGGGTGGGGGGGGGGGGGAAGGCAATACAACCAATATATCAAGCAAATCCATCTACACAAACAGTGAAGAAATCCTTGCAAGCGCATTTTCCCCAAGAAATGCATACATGGAGACATTGACTTATACTGCATTCGACACACGTGTCCAAAGTTTGGTAAAGATTCATCCAGAAACAGCTGAGAAAAACTTACCAGAATCTGTTTAGCACATTTTGATAATGTCTCTTTTCCGGATAATAAGAAATAACTGCCTCCCCCATTTTTTCTCCTTTTCTTTTTCTTTAAGGAGATTAAAACAGAAAGAAAGGTGAGTGGCTTTGTAATGTGGCAATGTGCGGAGAGCAGCCCGAATTTCAACCTATAAATTTGTGTGAGGAAAAAAGGAAAACGTACAGCGCTTACGTGACGTGAGAATGTAAAGGTAAATCACATACGTGAGGCTGAAAACAACTTGAAGTAGCCACCCACGTACACTTAGAATTTAAATGACTGTTAGCTTTTCTCTTACTCATTCTTTCTCTCATTATCTGTCTAGCTTGTTGTCTCTGTCGTTGACCGTCTCGTTGTTTGTCTCCTTGTCTCACTTAACAGCCATAGAATCCGATCCAGACAAACTGACCAAACAGCTTTTTAAGACATCTCAGCTCAGCTTACTTATCATAAACAGTAATGTGTCATTTGAAAGTTTATTCTGTTTGATTCATGTTTAACATCAGCACCCACATTTGGTGGTAGGGCCAACGGATTTATTAAGCTGATAATCATGTGAAGTACTAGATCTTTAATCTTCATGCTTTTTAGAGATGACATCATTAGACTGTTACGTCGTAATGACGTCATAATACTTTATGTCATTAAATCTAAATGATATCTCTTGTCTTTCGTTTAGTTTAGTCCTTTTCTCACACTGGACGAAGCAGTAGGGAAGTTTTATTCTTTTTCTCCCAATTAGTTTGATTGTTTGTGATCTTACGCTTAATAAAGGCCAGTTGGCCGAAAATTTGCGCCTGTCTTGTCTGGTTGTATTAAATATGCGTTCTTATACTTTTTTCGTGTTTTTTCTTCTGGTTCTTATCTTTCGACTTGCTTCAGAATAGACTCTTATAGTTATAGAGTCTTTCAGCAAATACCCTGAAAAGTTCTAGGTCTTTGCGAGGCTGCTGC
>JAPXFY010000023.1:61693330-61703330 GCA_030674185.1 Monoplex corrugatus
CAACAACAAAAAACAGTTGGCGCTGTATTGTGGTAACATGGCTTTGCTATGGAGAAAAGCTTGAACTTCATACGGTAATTCTTTTTTTTTTCTTTTTTTTCAAGATTATGGCACTTGGGCATTTTGATTTGTGGCCCCCACCCCTTTGTCCTAGTTTCCATGCCATTTTTTATGGTCACAGAAGCTGTGACGGTCTGACGTAATGCTCTGTTGATGAGGATGATAACCACGATGTTATGGGGTTTGATTTCAATAGAGATTGTGTGACAGGGATGTACTCTACGTTTGATCTCATCATGTATCCTGGCGTCAACCAGACTCATACGGTAAATCTGTTGTGGGGTTTGATTGTCAATAGAGATTGTGTGACAGGGATGTACTCTATGTTTGATCTCATCATGTATCCTGGCGTCAACCAGACTCATACAGTAAATCTGTTGTGGGGTTTGATTGTCAATAGAGATTGTGTGACAGGGATGTACTCTACGTTTGATCTCATCATGTATCCTGGCGTCAACCAGACTCATACAGTAAATCTGTTGTGGGGTTTGATTGTCAATAGAGATTGTGTGACAGGGATGTACTGTACGTTTGATCTCATCATGTATCCTGGCGTCAACCAGGCTCATACGGTAAATCTGTTGTGGGGTTTGATTGTCAATAGAGATTGTGTGACAGGGATGTACTGTACGTTTGATCTCATCATGTATCCTGGCGTCAACCAGACTCATACGGTAAATCTGTTGTGGGGTTTGATTGTCAATAGAGATTGTGTGACAGGGATGTACTGTACGTTTGATCTCATCATGTATCCTGGCGTCAACCAGGCTCATACGGTAAATCTGTTGTGGGGTTTGATTGTCAATAGAGATTGCGTGACAGGGATGTACTGTACGTTTGATCTCATCATGTATCCTGGCGTCAACCAGGCTCATACGGTAAATCTGTTGTGGGGTTTGATTGTCAATAGAGATTGTGTGACAGGGATGTACTCTACGTTTGATCTCATCATGTATCCTGGCGTCAACCAGACTCATACAGTAAATCTGTTGTGGGGTTTGATTGTCAATAGAGATTGTGTGACAGGGATGTACTGTACGTTTGATCTCATCATGTATCCTGGCGTCAACCAGACTCATACAGTAAATCTGTTGTGGGGTTTGATTGTCAATAGAGATTGTGTGACAGGGATGTACTCTACGTTTGATCTCATCATGTATCCTGGCGTCAACTAGACTCATACGGTAAATCTGTTGTGGGGTTTGATTGTCAATAGAGATTGTGTGACAGGGATGTACTCTACGTTTGATCTCATCATGTATCCTGGCGTCAACTAGACTCATACGGTAAATCTGTTGTGGGGTTTGATTGTCAATAGAGATTGTGTGACAGGGATGTACTCTACGTTTGATCTCATCATGTATCCTGGCGTCAACCAGACTCATACAGTAAATCTGTTGTGGGGTTTGATTGTCAATAGAGATTGTGTGACAGGGATGTACTGTACGTTTGATCTCATCATGTATCCTGGCGTCAACCAGGCTCATACGGTAAATCTGTTGTGGGGTTTGATTGTCAATAGAGATTGTGTGACAGGGATGTACTGTACGTTTGATCTCATCATGTATCCTGGCGTCAACCAGACTCATACAGTAAATCTGTTGTGGGGTTTGATTGTCAATAGAGATTGTGTGACAGGGATGTACTGTACGTTTGATGTCATCATGTATCCTGGCGTCAACCAGACTCATACGGTGAATCTGTTGTGGAGAAAAGTATCTAATGAAAAATGACGAGGGGTGGGGTTAGGGTTAGAAAGGACATTTCTCTGGTCACAAAATTTTTGTGGTCACAGAGAGGGGAGAACAGAGGTTTCTGTGGTCACAAAATTTTTGTGGTCACAGAGGGGGGGAGAACGGAGATTTTCTGTGGTCACAAAATTTTTGTGGTCACATAGGAATATGTTTATGTGTGTACATCATTTACACTTAAGCAAGTGTACTTGTATACATGCATGCAAACACAATTTGTCATTTCGATTGATTGAGGGCAGATTTCACCAAATTTGATTCATATATCCTTTCAGTAAGTAGTTTGGAATGCATGAATATGGACCAGGATGGTCTGGTAGTTGGACCAGAGTGATCCACGTTCTTAGAACAATCAGTTTGCGTTATCTTGATCTGTTTGTTGATGCATTTGAACTATATTGTGCAAAAATGTCATGCTTAATGAACGTGTTATTCTTGAAGTCATTGTTTAAAGGTCAAGTTCACAGCTATTCAAACATGCATACAAATGTCAGTGAAGATTTCTGTCATTCATATACGGATTTGGAGTTGTTTACATGTTCTTTAGTGCGTAAGATCCAAATAAACTGAGAGCACTATGGAAAATGGGTTAAAAATGTTTTTAGTTGTTGTGTCTTGTATCATCACCCAAAGTCCAACCCCTGGTCCTTGCTCTGGGAGATGGAAACAGGATAAGTAGGGGATTGCTGGGTCTGGGTAAAGTACAGTATGGCTTTATGTCACTGAGGCACTACGCTAGCTGTGAAGGCCAACCTGGATCACCTTGAAATGCTTCTGGCTAATGGGGCTTTGGTAAAGCTACGACGTGCCTAGCAAGCCAGTAGTGGATATTTGTTGCTTGAGAAAACCAAAGAGGAAAGAAACTGACGGACCAAAATGGAAAACTACCCAGCAAAGAAAAAGGATCACTAGAAAGAATGTGCTCATGGAACATATGCGGTATCAGGGACAAAGAGGTGAAGTCGTTGATTTGATGAAAAATGGAGAACTTTGGTAATGGGCATCTCTGATTGCAGATTGAAAGGAAATGGGACTAAACAGATACATGAAAATTATGTACTAACCTGGAGTGGAGTAGATCTGGACTTAGCGGCTACTCATGGAGTAGGAATCATTATTGATTATGCACCCAGACATAGCAAAACAACAACAACAAAGAAACAAACAAAAAACAAAATACACAAACAAACAAAATACACAAACAAACAAACAAACAAACAAACAAACAAACAAACAAACAAACAAGCAAACAACCGTTTTGGGATAAAAAAAACTTCATCAGAGAGAATAATCAAAATCAGGATGAAATGTTACCGTCATTCAAGTGAATGCCACAAGCAATGATTCTTATTCAAGGGAAGCAAAATTCTTTGAGAAACTGATTGATGCCATTAGCTACGTACCAGGAATAGAACTCACTGTCTTGGGGGACTTTGGTGGACGAGTCGACCCGAGACAGGCATCATGGAAAAATAGGCCGGGGTTAGACACCATGGGAAAACTATCTTTGCCCTTATACTGTTATAGTGATACCTCAACAGAGTACAGTGACCGTGGAGAACAGATACTTCCTTTGTGCGCAGGGTTCAGTCTTTGGATCACCAACATATTCTATCAGCATAGGCACAGTAAACCCAGACCTTTCTCAAGTAGAACGACTTGAAACATATCATCACGGATTGATTTCATCCTCACCCGGACAGACCAGAGAAGGAACATCATTGATGCTTGAGCTCTTCCAGATATTAACCTGGACACAGGCCATTGCCCAGTAATTATAACATCGAGGCAGCAAAAATGAAATCCGCCTAGGAACAAACACAAAAGGCCAGACCAATTCGGTATTACATGAGAGTGTGTGGTTCAATTTGATTTGTACATCAAAATTTGGCAGCATATAAATGTCATGATGATGATGATGATGATGATGATGATGATGATGATGATGATGATGATGAGTAGCAGCAGCAGCGGCAGCAGCAGCAGCAGCAGTAGTAAGAGTAGTTGTATAAAAGAAAAGCAAAAACAAGGAGAGTAATTGATAGAGAAAAAACATTTCTTGCACAAAATTTCGAGGAGTTGAGGAGTACAATTTACATTGAAGGAATGGTGCCCCCCCCCCCCCCCCCCCCTTACCATTATGATATTCTGAAAAGGGATGTCTTATTTGTAGGTATTAACAGTGACTTATATCTGTCTAACCTGGTGATGTGTGTGTGTGTGTCAGCAGATGGTAACCTGGTCCAGTGGCAGGCTGTAAGACATGGAGCCGGAAAGAACCACAGGCTTATGGCATCTGTATATCCTTGTACGAACAGCACCCCATCTCCATGAAAATGTCTGGTAAGCATCCGAATGAGTTTTGATTATCATAGAAACCACAATAACTTTTTTTCCTTTATTCTGCTACTACTTCCATGTAGCTTTTGTCCTTTTCCATGTCCTGTACCTCCCCTGTGGGGATGCTGGGGGCTCCTTTAATACAGATGGTGTCTCCACATTCTGGAAATTCTGTGCTGAGATTTCCTCTTTTCTGTCACTCACTTTGTTTCTTTCTTCCTCCTTTGCTTTCTATCATTTCTTCCTATCATTATCTGCCTTGCTGGTCCATTCACCTGTATCTATTCGATAAAGTCTTATGTACTTTTTCTTAGGATTGATAATTGGGTAATGTATTAAGTGCATTTTTAGCTTTAGGGGGGTGAGATATGCGGAAGCAATTTTAGGTAATTTATGCCCTTTTGTATATATGTTTTGGTGTCCTTAGGTATGCTTGAATTTGTTTTCATGTGTGTTTTTTAAATCCCTCTGCGATAAATTGGACGGAATGGTCGGCGCCAGAGGCATGTCCTTAGATTATGTGCGCGAATGCATTGATATGTGTACTTAAATTTTTTTTTTCCCTGTTGAAGTTTTGTTTTGACACGGTTATGGCCCTGATATGGCTCTACGCAATTGGCTAGGCTTTAAACAACAACAACAATAACAGTGACAATAACAATGACAGTAACAATGTCCTGTGTCGCTTTTCTTTCCCTGTTTTTGCATTGATATGTGTATTTAATTTTCTTTTCTTTCTTTTTTTCCCTGTTGAAGTTTTCATTGTTTTGACGCAGTTATAGCCCTGATCTGGCTCTAGGCAGTCGGCTGGGGTTTAAACAACAATAGCAATAACAAAAGCAGTAACATTGTCCCATATCGCTTTTCTTTCCCTGTTTTGGTTGCCACTTCTTCCACACTGTTGTTTAACGGCATTGTTCCCGCTCTGTTCATCTCAGCTCTCTGACACCCCACCAAACTTAGGTTAGTTCAGGTGTTTGAGGATCCCCCGTTGGGTTGCCGGGGCTCTTTCAGTGTAAATAGTATCCCCACCTTCTGGAAATTCTGTGCTAGAAAATTCCTGTTTTCTGTCACTCTCTTTGTTTCTGCCTTGTTGCCTTGCTTTCTGTCATTTCTACTTATTTTCTGCCTTAATGGTCCATTCACCTGTATTTTTTCGATAAAGTCTTATGTACTTTTTCTTCGGATTGATAATTGGGTACATGTATTAAGTGCATTTTTGGCTCTAAGGAGGTGAGATATGCGGAAGCAATTTTAGGTAATTTATGCCTGTTTTTATATATGTTTTGGTGTCCTTATGTATGCTTATATTTGTATTCAAGTGTGTTTTTTAAATCTCCCCTGTGTGATAAATCGGATGGAATGGTCCTGCGCCAGGGGCATGTTAGAGATTATGTGCGCGATATGTTACTTAATTTTCTTTTCTTTTTTTTTTCCTGTTGAAGTTTTCTGTGTTTTGAGGTGGTTGTAGCCCTGATATGGCTCTGCGCAGTCAGCTGGGCTTTAAACAACAATAAAAGAAAAAAAAAAGGTTTTTTGAGGAAGTGTGCAGGAGCCAGTGATACTGAGCGATTGTGTTGCCACCCACCTGGCAAAACTGCACTGCTGTCATGTCATGTCCGTTGGAATTTGGCCGTGACTGTTCTTATTTCAGCTTCTAAGGGACTGTGTGATAAGCCCTTTACTGTTGAAAGTAATTTGCTCTTTCGCGAGCAAGACTGGACGGTTATGTCTTGTCTCAGATCAAATGATAATAATCAACAACAACAACAACAACAACAAACACACACACACACACACACACACCACACACACACACACACACACACACACACACACACACACACACACACACACACACACACAACACATACATATATATATATATACAAGGGAGTGTGACTGATGTCAGTCATAAAAGCATATTCAGAGAGAGAGAGAGGGGGGAGAGAGAGAGAGAGAGAGAGAGAGAGAGAGAGAGAGAGAGAGAGAGGAGAGAGAGAGAGAGAGAGTTTGTGAGTGCGGGCGTGCGTGTGTGTGTGCGCGTGTGTGAGTTAGTGTGTGTGCGTGCGTGCGTGCGTGCGTGCGTGCGTGCGTGCGTGCGTGCGTGCGTGCGTGCGTGCGTGCGTGCGTGGTGCGTGCGTGCGTGCGTGGTGTGTGTGTGTGTGTGTGTGTGTGTGTGTGTGTGTGTGTGTGTGTGTGTGTGTGTGTGTGTGTGTGTGTGTGTGAGAGAGAGAGAGAGAGAGAGAGAGAGGAGAGAGAGAGGAGAGAGCACAATTAAAAATGAAGGCAATACAGAACAATGTTACTTCATTGCTTCACTGTCTACTTCCACCTATCATTAAAGTACTGAATAATACCAAAAACAAACAAATGAACTACAAAAACAAAACTCCAAAATAAAACAAACAAACAAAAAATGCAAGTGACATGACTAGACATGGTATTAAATAGCCCAACCTTGAACCTTAGTGTACCTGACCTGACATTATTTGATAATTCAGTGGATAGGATTACTGTGCAGATCAGTGTTGAGGCTGCAGTGGTGAGTGAGTGTGTGTGTGTGTGTGTGTGTGTGTGTGTGTGTGTGGCTGTGTTTATACTGCATTAATGTATGGATATAACAGCAGCCCCCCCCCCTCCTCCCTATTCCCCCGTGTTTTTGTTTAATTTGTGTTTAGGGTTGGTATGCAAAGTGCAGCAAGCATGCGTTGACACGGGTTGTTTGGGCTGTGCAAATGGAATCTTTATTGTTTGAAAAGCAATACCCTCAGTCGAAGTGTTTGTTGGAGCCATGATACTTTACATGGATCAGACTTTGCCTAGTAGGCATAATACATTGTCTGTGTTATATTCAATGCCATCAAACTTTATTGTCTGTGTTATATTCAATGCCATCAAACTTTACTCAGTAGGTCTAACATATTGTCCCCATGACACTCAGCGCAGTCAGACTTTGCTTCTAGGTCTAATATTGCATATTGTCTCTGTGATATTGAGCACAGTCAAACTTTAATCAGTAGGTCTAACATATTGTCTCTGCGATATTGAACACAGTCAAACTTTAATCAGTAGGTCTAACATATTATTGTCTCTGCGATATTGAACACAGTCAAACTTTAATCAGTAGGTCTAACATATTGTCTCTGCGATATTGAACACAGTCAAACTTTAATCAGTAGGTCTAACATATTGTCTCTGCGATATTGAACACAGTCAAACTTTACACAGTAGGTCTAACATATTGTCTCTGCGATATTGAACACAGTCAGACTTTACGCAGTAGGTCTAACATATTGTCTCTGCGATATCGAACACTGTCAAACTTTAATCAGTAGGTCTAACATATTGTCTCTGCGATATTGAACACAGTCAAACTTTAATCAGTAGGTCTAACATATTGTCTCTGCGATATTGAACACAGTCAAACTTTAATCAGTAGGTCTAACATATTGTCTCTGCGATATTGAACACAGTCAGACTTTAATCAGTAGGTCTAACATATTGTCTCTTTGATATTGAACACAGTCAGACTTTACGCAGTAGGTCTAACATATTGTCTCTGCGATATTGAACACAGTCAAACTTTAATCAGTAGGTCTAACATATTGTCTCTGCAATATTGAACACAGTCAGACTTTACGCAGTAGGTCTAACATATTGTCTCTGCGATATTGAACACAGTCAAACTTTAATCAGTAGGTCTAACATATTGTCTCTGCGATATTGAACACAGTCAAACTTTAATCAGTAGGTCTAACATATTATTGTCTCTGCGATATTGAACACAGTCAAACTTTAATCAGTAGGTCTAACATATTGTCTCTGCGATATTGAACACAGTCAAACTTTAATCAGTAGGTCTAACATATTGTCTCTGCGATATTGAACACAGTCAAACTTTAATCAGTAGGTCTAACATATTGTCTCTGCGATATTGAACACAGTCAAACTTTAATCAGTAGGCCTAACATATTGTCTCTTTGATACTTCATCTTCTTCTTGTTGCCATCACACGCTGAGACCAGTCCGAGCGATGAATGTAGTGGTCGCCTGCAGTGACGCCACTGGGCCGTACAGCTTGTCCTCAATGGGGGTCGGCTCCGGCCACACCTGCCTTCTCAGCCGCCGGAAGTTCCCGCAGTCTTGCAGGATGTGGTGCGTGTCCTGCTCTGCCTCTCCACAGGGACACATTGGGGATGGCACAACCTTCAGTTTCGAGTGGAGTGTGTTTGTTCAGCCTGTTGTGCCCTGTCCGCAGCCTGAAGATGGTAACCTGCTCAGGTCTTGTGAGCAGGTGGAGGCTGTCTTTCTGTGCGGGGTTCGGAACAGAGCTTTGGTGATGGTGTTAAGCTCTTTGATACTCATTGCAGCCAGACTTTGCTCAGTAGGCCTAACATATTGTCTGTTATATTCAACACAGTCAGACTTTTGCCCAGTAGGCCTGACATATTGTCTTTGTGATACTCAGTGCAGTCAAACTTTGCTCAGTAGGCCTAACATATTGTCTCTATGAAACTCATTGCAGCCAGATTTTAATCAGTAGCCTAACATATTGTCTGTTAATAGTGTTATACTCAGCACTGTCAGACTTTGCCCAGTAGGCCTAACATATTGTCTTTGTGATACTCAGTGCAGTCAAACTTTGCATAGTAGTCCTAACATATTGTCTCTGTTAGTATTATGCTCAACACAGTCAGACTTTTGCTCAGTAGGAGGAACATATTGTCTGTTATACTCAACACTGTCAGACTTTGCTCAGTAAGCCTGACATATTGTCTTTGTGATACTTAGTGCAGTCAAACTTTGCTCAGTAGTCCTAACATATTGTCTCTGTTATACTCAACACAGTCAGACTTTTGCTCAGTAGGAGGAACATATTGTATGTTATACTCAGCACTGTCAGACTTTGCACAGTAGGCCTGACATATTGCCTTTGTGATACTTAGTGCAGTCAAACTTTGCTCAGTAGGCCTAACATATTGTCTCTGTTATACTCAACACAGTCAGACTTTTGCTCAGTAGGAGGAACATATTGTCTGTTATACTCAACACTGTCAGACTTTGCTCAGTAGGCCTGACATGTTGTCTTTGTGATACTCAATGCAGTCAAATTTTACTCAGTAGGTCTGATATATTGTCTTTGTGATACTCAGTGCAGTCAAACTTTACTCAGTAGGCCATATATACTGCTTCTTTGATGCTCAGTGCAGTCATACTTTGCTCAGTAGGCCGAACTGATGTGGTCTCCATGATGCTGAGCAGTCAGAGTTCGCTCACTGGGCCTGATGTGTTGTCTCGGTGATACTCAGCAGTCAAAATGTCATTAATATGTATATCTACATTCAGTTCATGTTTATAGATACATACATACAAAGTTTGTATGTGTATGCATGTGCACACAGACAGCATACACATGCTCACAAGAAATCACGGATACATGTAGACTCTTGCTTGTACCTGCATGCACACTCAGACTCAGACTCAGACTATTTATTAACCAATGAATTAACAAAGGAATTTGATTTGGTTTTGCGTAACACACTCCCGCCATGCATACAAGACATGTGACAACATGAACAATACATAATATGAAAAATACTTGATCAAAAACACTTCAGGTACTCACACATGCCTGGGCGTGCACACCCACCGTGCATCAAAAACAATATATAATCATACAGATAATAATGCTTGTAAACAAGACGTGAAATTTGCTAGTATGATATAAATATAACTTGACAGAAAACATCAACAGATGAGCAGCCTTTACACTCAGAAAGGAGGAGGGAATAACTAAGGAGGGGGGAGGGTGGTGGGGAGGGGGGGCCGGGGAAGAAGAGAGTAGA
>JAPXFY010000023.1:61708330-61718330 GCA_030674185.1 Monoplex corrugatus
CAGCCCCCAATTACCTGTCAAGCCTACTTGATGATCTATGTTCCCTCACATACCTCCGCTCTGCCTCCGATCCTCTGACTTTTCGCTTTCCACGCACTAAGCTCAATACCTATGGTCCACGAGCCTTTTTCTGTTTCTGGTCCACTCTCCTGGAACAAACTTCCTCTCTCAGTCCGTCAGCAACCTACTTTTGTCTCCTTTAAGTCCGCTCTCAAAACTCACCTTTTCTCCTCTGCATAAAATCCTGACCTCACTCAATCCCCTCTGCGGGCCGTCTCCACTCGGAAGTTTGAATCACACTGTAATATATAATTGTATATAATATGCTCTCTATAATTTTCCATTGCTTTTATTCTTTCTCCCCATTTATAACCGTGTGCGTGTGTGTGGTGGTGTGTGTGTGTGTGTGTGTGTGTGTGTGTGTGTGTGCTGGTGGTGGTGGTGTGGTGGTGCGCGGCGTGCGTGCGTGCGGTTCTGTTTCAGCGCTTAGATTTGATTTTATCAAGATTTGGCGCTATATAAATATTGTAATTATTATTATTATTATTATTTACGGGATTTTAATTCTACTGCAGCTGAAGCACTCTTTTCTGCCTGTGAACATCTTATCCAGGCTGTGTTTATTGTATTTCTTCTTCTTTTCCTTTAACTCCTTGAAGAGTCTGTGGGGTGCTGCATGACAGGATTGTTCAACAGATTTCTCTAGCTGTATTGGTTGTATGCCAGAGTCATGGTCGTTGCATATGGTTTCACTGTCCATTCTACAATGTTTTTTTATGATTGATGTCAGCAGATTTTCATGTAGTCTGGTGTGTTGCTTAATCATAATGTATTTACTAAATGCTGACTCACAGATACAATATCAGTCTGCTTAATGTATTAAGCAAATGCTGACTCGCATATATCATATCAGTCTGCTTAATGTATTACTAAATGCTGACTCACAGATGTCACCCCCCCGTGGGGATGCTGGGGGCCCTTTCAGTATAAACTAGTATCCCCACTTTCTGGAAATTCTGTGCTAGAAATTTGCTCTTTTCTGTCACTCTCTTAGTTTCTTTCTTCCTCCTTTGCTTTTTGTCATTTCTTCCTATCATTTTCTGCCTTGCTGGTTCATTCACCTATACGTGTTCAATAAAGTCTCATGTGACCGTCTCTTAGGATTGATACTTGGGTACATGTTTAAGTGCATTTTTGGCTAGCTAGGCAAATGAGATTGCAAAAACAAATTTAGTAATTTAGGCCTTTTTTTTTATATATGTTTTAGTGTCCTTACTTATGTTTAAATTTGTATTCAGGTTTGTTTTTTTAAATCCTCATGTGCGATAAATTGGACGGAGTGGTCAATTGTAGGGGCATCTCCTTAGATTATGTACATGAATGCATTGATATGTGTATTCAATTTTCTTTTCTTTTTTCCTGTTGAAGTATTGTGTATGATTTGAAATGGTTATAGCCCTGGGCTTTAAACAACAATAAACAATAACAACATAACATAAAATCGTATCAGTCTGCTTAATGCATTTTCTAATTGCTCACTCACAGATAACATATATCAGTCTGCTGTAAATGCTGACTCACAGATATCGTATCAGTCTGCTGAATGTACTTACTGAATGCTGACTCACAGATATATCGGTGAGATCTAATTGTAGGCAGACTCAGATTGTAACAAAATTATGTAGTTAGAGTACAATAAAGTAATTTTGACCATTTCTTGCACATATCAGCTGTGGTATTATTTATTGTATTTTGTATTGTATTTATTCTTTCTTTTGTAACAGTAGATTTGCCATGTGAAATTCAGGCGACTGCCAATGGACAGCTTGTCGTTATCATGCAGTTCCTCCCATTTTTTACTGTATATGTATATATTTGTTTACCTATGAAAGTGGATTTTTCTACAAAAATTTGCCAGGGGCAACTCCTTGTATGTGCGTTGAGTGCTGCACATGGAATCTCGGTTTATAGTTGCATTTGAAAACTTAGCACCTAGACCACCACTTAATTAAGATCTACTGAAGGGGGAGAAAAGATCCTGTCTGATCGATGATTCGAACCTGGATTCTTGTGTCCTAGACAGATGCTCTAACCTCAAGGCCACATTTTCCACAGTGTACAAATATTCTTCATTTTACAGGAGAGCCAATAGCAGACAGTTTTGCCATCTGTGCCAGAAGAAACAACACCATTCTCCTGATAGCTGATGGCGTAAACTGGGGTGAGAAGTCGCGACTGGCAGCTCGATGTGCTTTGTACGGCAGCATGAAATATCTCAACTACAAAATTTTCGACAAACACCAGCACCCAGCAACAACTCAGGTACAATATTCGTGTATGTGTTTGATAAAATATTTGATATTATGATTTTCAGTTGTTCAACAAAATGTCATGATACATGGATGATTGCATGCCATACTGATACACATGTTGATATTTGGTACATTTTTTTTCCCTATAACTCTTCAGTTTGTCCTGGTCACGGCACCAGTAGTGCATATAGAATTCGTTTTGAGCTGAAACTTAAGTTTGTAAAAAGAGTTAGGTGTTACAGACGTTTCTCAGGGCTATCGATATGAGGACAGTTTCATCTCTTCTCTGTGTCTGCTTTACTCAGTCCAGAACAGATCAGATGGAACTAGCTAGCATGCATGATATACACTGAGCCAGATTTCATCCTGTGCAGTCAGATCGATAGGCAGGAGCTTTATTATCTCTTTGTCAAACAGCTCTCTGTGACAGCTCAAACAGATCCTCTGTGACATGTCACTGAAATGTCCTACATGTACACCATTAAAGCCATGGGATAGAGGAATGAAAAGTCCATGGGCAGGTACATAAACCCTGCATGTGGATGAGACTCGGATAGTCTGCCTAATCTACAGGTCCGAAAATAACGCTACCTGTTGGTATAGCCAATGTCATTCATAGCCATTCATGCATCTGCATGCAGTCTTTTAGCAGTGTGGTTCCACTCAACCTTTGGTGAATACTAGCATCCATTATTAAGGAATCAGATAAACTAGTGTACATTATCAAGCTGGGGAATTCTGTCATCAGCAAAATTTCAGAAAAAGGCAGTCATTTTCAGAATGATTGTTTTTCCAGGAGAAAAAAAAAATCCAGAGGATTTATCAAGATTCAAATTGTATTTGACTATCTTTTGAGGGAAGAAATTATTTTGTGTTTTGGAAACTTGGAGATTTAAAACAAACTTTTAGCTGGAGTAGATGTATAGATAATGCTGTGGAAGCAGTGATCAAGAAATGTTTATCTTTCTAGTTAATATAGTGTGTCTGTTCTTGCTTTGGAAGCATGGAATCAGAAATATTCGTACTTAACTGTCTAATTGATACAGATGATGGAAGTGGTTTACCAGAACCATTTAATAATGCAGATGATGTTTGTTTTCTATGCCTTTTACGTAGCAATTTTTCGAAGGTTTAACTGCCACATAATGTGTAACATTTTACAAATGTATGATACATTGATGTAAAATGTCTTTGATATCTTCTGCATGTGATCGTTTGTTGATTGTAGCATTTTCTCTTCTGTCTCTCTGTCTCTTTTTGTCTCTGTCTCTCTTTCTGTTGTGTTCTGCTTTTGTGTGTGTGTGTGTGTGTGTGTGTGTGTGTGTGTGTGTGTGTGTGTGTGTGTGTGTTATCTGTCTGTCTGTATGTACATCATTAATTTTCTGTTTAGAAATGGACTAAAATACTGAGAAAAAGTCTTTAAATAGTTTTTATTTTATGTAAAGTGAACAGCACAGTGAGGCCATGAGAGTGTGTTGTGTGTGTGTGTGTGTGTGTGTGTGTGTGTGTGTGTGTGTGTGTGTGTGTGTGTGTGTGTGTGTGTGTGTGTGTGTGGTGTGTGTGTGTGTGGTGTGTGTGTGTGTGTGTGTGTGTGTGTGTGTGTGTGTGTGTGTGTGTGTGTGTGTGTGTGTGTGTGTGTGTGTGTGTGTGTGTGTGGTGTGTGTGTGTGTGTGTGTGTGTGTGTGTGTGTGTGTGTGTGTGTGTGTGTGTGTGTGTGTGCATGTGTGTGTGTTGTGCGTGTGTGTGCATGTGGTTTCATTGCGTTTGTCATGATGCATGTGTGGTTGCTCACTGTGAATGACCAATACAGAGATACCTAAGCGCAATATAATGAGAGTTCTGTCATGAAGTAGAACCTTGCCAAGGTTTGAAACAATAAACTTTTTGAAGAAACCAATAAATTGTTTTTCCCCCCCCCTCATTTTATTTTTTAATAGGGAAACAAAATCCAAAGGCTTCCCAGCACTTGTGGCATCATTGTGCCAGCCATTGGGAGTTTGGCCCCGTGTCCTGGCTGTGTGTCAGAATTTTTGTGGTTGGAGTGTTGCCTTGTCAGATTACATGCTGATGGAAGCATGAAGTTAAAGTTTCACCTGTAAAATATTCTGCAAGTTGATGATATTATTGTGCACGTGTGTTGTGTGTGTGTGTGTGTGTGTGTGTGTGTGTGTGTGTGTGTGTGTGTGTGTGTTGTGTGTGTGTGTGTTGTGTGTGTGTGTGTGTGTGTGTGTTGTGTGTGTGCTTTGATGTGTACTTTTGTGCGCTTTGATGTGTACTTTTGTGCGCTTTGATGTGTACTTTTGTGCGCTTTGTGTGCTCTGTGTTGTATGTGTGTGTGTGTGCTTGTGCTTGTGTGTGTGTGTGTGCGCGTGTGCACACGTGCGCTGTAATGTGTGTTGTGTGCTTTGTGTGCCTTGTGTATGCACATGTGTGCGCTTGGATGTGTATTTTAGTGTGTGTGTGTGTATGTGTGCACTTTGATGTGTATTTTTGTGTGCTTTGTGTGTGTGTGTGCTGTGTGTGTGTGTGTGTGTGTGTGTGTGTGTGTGGTGTGCGTGTGCGTGTGCGCGCGCATGCATGTGGGCGTGAAATGGATTTGTTGTCCAATTTTCCATCTGCATGAAAGGTTCTCTTGAGAGACCATGGACATATTGTGTTTTATCGTAGCTGCATTAATTCTGGACCCATCAGTTGCATTCTATCATATGGTGGCTGGTTGATCAGTGGATCAGACATTAACACACAATCAGATCTTGCTACAGCGTATAGTTGCAAGATTTGCATAATGCCATTATGATGGATCATTGCTACTTTACCTCCCCCCGTGGGGATGCCATGGGTTCTTTCAGTGTAAATAGTAACCCCACCTTCTGGAAATTCTGTGCTAGAAACTTCCTCCTTTCTGTCACTTACTTTGTTTCTTTCTTCCTCCTTTGCTTTCTGTCATTTCTTCCTATCATTTTGTGCCTTGCTGGTTCATTCACCTATATGTGTTTGATAAAGTCTCATGTACCTTCTCTTAGGATTGATACTTGGGTACATGTGTTAAGTGCATTTTTGGCTGTAGGGTGGTGAGATATGTGGAAGCAATTTTAGGTAATTCATGCCGGTTTGTATATATGTTTTGGTGTCTTAATGTATGCTCAATTTGTATTTAGGTGTGTTTTTTAAATCCCCTGTGTGATAAATTGGACAGAGTGGTCAGTGCTAGGGGCATGTCCTTAGATTATGTGCATGAATGCATTTATAGTGTACTTAGTTTTCTTTCATTTTATTTTCCTGTTGAAGTTTTGTGTGTTTTGAAGCGGTTATAGTCCTGATATGGCTCTACGCAGTCGGCTTGGCTTTAAACAACAATAACAATAACAATTGCTACTTTGCCTTTAAGATTTTCTCTGTGTATATCAAACATCATGCAGCCTGTGATTCTCAAACAAAAGCTTCTGATGGTGCCAAAACATATTCTTATGTCAGCTAGAGAACATGCTTTTAGTTTCATTGCACTATCTATTTGGAAATCTAAAGGATGTGCCTTCCCTTTCACACTTCAGGTCACAGTTAAATATATATATTTTTTAGGATCATCGCACTCAGGGAGGTTACCTTTGTGCTCACCTTTTTTTTTGTCCCATTTTCTATGCCACCTTAATGGCCACAAGAGCTGGCACAGTTTTTTTTTCATAATTTTTTTTAAGCAGTGTGATGATGATGATGTCATTGTGGATGATAATCATGATGCTGTGGAGTTCCATCTAGGATTAAGACTGCGTGACAGGGCTGTACTCTATGCTTACTATCATAGTATATTCTGGTGTCAACCAGGCCCGAGAGATACAGACACCTGTGGTGCTGGTCAGAAGATTTGAGCAGCACCCTCAATGACGCATTCGTGAAGTGGATGAGACTCGACTGTGTGGTCCCAGTCTTCCCTATGAGCCCATAGCATGCCCAACTCATGAGTAGGAGCTGGTTAGAGTCAAAAAATCCCACAATGATATATTTTTGAAGGGATTGATGGGGATTCGAACCCGCAGCCTTCCAGTCGGTTGTCTGTTGCGTTAACCGCTACACCACGAGCGACTGGTTCACAGTTAAAGACTTACCTTTTCATCCAGGCCTTCCATTGTTGATTTCATGGTAACTTTTCCTCAGATGTGTGCTTCCATTTCAAACTTTTGATCTTGGTTAGACAGTGTTGGTTTGTAGTCATTTGTGCATGTTTGTTAATATGTATTCTGATAAGTGTGTCTGTGTGGTGTTTTAGTTCTTCTGTATGTGTGAGGTATGATCTAAACGAAAATGATCAATTGTGATTTTCTTGGAGACTTTTTGACACATCTGGCCCAGATTACAACATCCCTTCGAAGTATTATCTAGTATTTTTGGTGCAATGTCACAAGTGCTTGAGCCAGTCAGAAAAGGCCTGCCGATAGTCCTCATTGGGATGTCATTGAGAGCTGATTTCACAGCTTTAGCGAAGGTCTGGATGCAGCAAAACTTCCTCACAGTGAGCCGTGTTTTTCAAAGGAGGGAAGAACTAGAAGTCACAAGGGGTTTTGTGGAGGTTGTAGGGTGGGTGAGGCAAAACTTGGATCTTTTGGTCATCTAGAAACAGAATTAAGGCCCTTGTTTTTTAGGGACCCGCGTTTCGTACAGGAGAAAGACATTCTGGGTTTAGATGTTTGGGCACTGATTGATGATCTCCTGATCGACTTTGGGTAATACAGTTTCTGCGTAACATGTGCCTGTGGCAGTGCTGGTTGCAGGCAGAATATCAACACCTAGGGGAAAAATGCAGTGAACAGCCTTTTACTGCTATGGAATCCTGGCTGGCAGATTTGGTGCCTCTGATCATTTTGTTCCAGTCACACGTTGTTTCTGAGTTTGCTGGTGATACTGTAGGACGTTTTGTGAGGCAAGACAAGTCAGAGCACCCAGTCACAACAGGAAAGCTGGAGGGGAAAAATAGCACCAGGTAGACCCGTGGAGAGAGTATTGGACCGACTTGTGGAGCAGATGAAAATAGATTAGATTCGTATGGAAGGCCATGATTGTCAACGCCATGTGGCAGGGCACATGATGACTGTAAAACGGAACCCATTTCTGGTTTCCTGTGACTGAATCCACCACACATTTAGGTACATTTGGTTCAAAATGATTGAGTGTATCATGTGCAGCATGTACCAGTGCTTTTCTGTTCCTCAGTCAGGTTATGCAGCACTCGATTTGCAGCCAGTTTTCTAAACTGAAGGTCATTGTGCAGAATTGTCAGAACTGTTCCATCTGAAAGTGAAAGTCTTGCGCTTACTTTTGTTATGCAGACGTGTGGGTCTTCTTTCAAGTTTGGACACAGCCACCACATGGCTCTCATTGAAGCTCATGTCAGAAGTTGCTTTGCCTTGTCAGAGTTGTTCTCCTTTTCTCTCAAGTTTGAATTCCTGCTTCCACGTCTGATCGTAGAACATGAAGCAGCATTGATCCTTGCAGCTTTCTGCAAATTTGTTGCAGTTTTTGTTGCATTGTTATCCAATTGCAGTCTTGCAAAGACACAAAACATCTCAGAGTGCTACTTGAAAGACTCTATTCAGAAACACATCAAAATGTAATGCATTTTGAATCCATGTCATTTAATGATGTAACAGTTTAATCGATGTAATTTCTGAAAGGGGAAAAGATTAAAGGTCTGGCCTCTCAAGCGGCATATTATTTTTATGATCAATGAGCTGAGACGCCTGTAAAAGCAGTTTGATCATTTTGTTTAGGTCATACCTCATATTACACTCTGTGTCATGTGAAATGTGTCAGATGCAGCCAGTCTAAATGAATTGGAGAATAGCGCCATCCAAGAATGGTTTTGTTTTCTTCTTCTTCTTATTGTTTCATTGAAAGAATCTTATGTTTGTGTCGTGGTTATTCGAAACAAAAAGTACAACTAACATAACTAACCCGTCTGAATGATTGACTGACAGAATGACTGACCAACAGCTGATCAGCTGACAAACTAGAACCAACCAGGCAGGTAACAGACTAATCAAGTAGTTGATTAGTCTGAATGGAGGCAAACTGTTCGCAAGGGAAAAGAAGCTTATGAAAATTAAAGACAAAGCAGCAAAGTGGAAAAACGTGCAGCAATAAAGGCCAGAACCAACTCTGCAGAGCATTCCATTGAGTGCCCAGTATGCGGCCACCTGTGTACATCAGGCTTTGGCGTGAGATCCCACATGAAGGAACCCAAATAAAGTGCTAGGTTGGACTTTATTGACCACAATGCATATGGCAGAATGTAACTGATCCATCCAGAATTAAACCAACCAGCACCATAGCATAGAAGATAATAGTCTGAGCTGTATTAAAACAATTGAATAGTCAGTATATAAATATGTACATTAATTTGTTATACTTCTGGTCTGGTGGCCTGTTTATGTTGGTATCTGAAGCCCGTGTTTATTTACTTGATGACTAAAGTTGGTTCTGTTTCTGCCTATTACAGGACATGATGACTCTTCTCAGGAAAGCAGTGGACGAGGCTCACCGCGTCATCTTGGCTCGTGACGGGGGCCTCACCACCATGTGTGCCTGCATGGTGGCCCCTGTCGAAAACTCGGACCAGTACGCTGTCTGCTGCGTCAATGTGGGTGACAGTTATGGTTTTGTCTACTCAAACAACCAGGGCATACGGGAGGTGACGGTTGGCTCGCACGATGTATCATCAGAGCGTGACATTCGGGATGCGGGTGGTGCTATCGGCCCAGTGGATGGACAGAATCCAGAGCTGCACAACCTCACCTGTTCTGTGACTTTCTGCAACCGCGGCGATGTTGTGTTCCTGTCCACTGATGGCATTTCTGATAATTTTGACCCTGTAGTGACAAAAATTGCTCTTCCACAGAAAGCAGACGATACCAACTTCAACAAAAACACTCCTAACAACCCCAATGGCAGCTTAGTGATCGACAAACCAGAAATGAGTCCCAAGGAGCGACACGTGTACTCTATGAAGGAAATGGAGAGGGTGATCCATGAGTATGAACTTCTCACGGAAGAAATGTGTTCCGCACAGGAATTTTGCAGTGCAATGGTTCAGCATGTGCTGACTGTGACTGACGGAAAGCGGAAAATTCTGGAGAACCCTGCTCTGTATGCAAAGCGAAAAATGACAAATGCTGACCGAAAGAGAAGGGACACAGAGATTGTGGAGAAGATGTCCAAAGCCCCGGGGAAGCTGGACCATGCTTCCATTGTGGCTGTGGAAGTGTGTGGGTTTATGATGAAGGAAGAAGAGAAGAAAAGTGAAACGGAAAATTCTGCTTCTCTTCCTGACAACAGCGCCCCGAACACTCTGTCTGGCCTTACCTCCCCTACCTCCCCAACTTCTCCCTCCATCACGCCAAAGAAGTCTGGAGCGAGGAAGTTTCTGTCCAAACTGAAAAGCCTTCCATCACCCACTTCCTCCAGCTCCTCTCCCTCATCCTCACCACAACCTCACCACCATCACCTCAGCCCCAAATCACCACATGTAGGGGCCAACAGACCACAGTCGCCTCTGGCCCTTCAACTCTCACCAAGGAAATTCCACAAGCATGGTCGACAACGGTTCAACTCTGAACCTGAGACACCCGCATCCCCGACGATCCCAGAATCTCCATTTGAAAGTGAGAATTGTGTTGTTTCTCCTCGTGTCCGTCATG
>JAPXFY010000023.1:61723330-61728330 GCA_030674185.1 Monoplex corrugatus
ACTTGAATGATGGTGTATGATGGTTAATTATAAATACCATTTTTCAATAATTTTTCTTAATGGAGAGATTGATAACTTCTTGTAAAGGAGAGATTCTGTAATGAAACGTGCTCATACTAAACAGTGGTATGAAGTAATGTTTGAATTAAGGAAAAGAAGTTTTAATGACTGATTTTTTATAATATTAAAAACAGTTACACACAGATCTGGCTCGAAAAACACACAGCACTGTTTAGCTGTCTTAGAATGGAACTTATGGGAAATAGGAGACTTGTAATGTCTTGATAATATTTACTAAGAAATAACTACCAGAATGCCTCTTTTGAGTTGTTTCCTGAATTCACATATTATAATTCCATTGACTATAAAGTATAATTATTCATTGATGAAATATTTAAGTATGATCAGCAATGTTTGAGTTTCGTAAGTTAGTCAGTTAATAATCTTATGAAGTTAGTAAATTAGTAATCTTATGACATTGATGACAGTGATTGAAAGTTTTCATTGAATGTAAATAATACTTTTTTTAACATTAATGATTCAGTGAAAGTGTCATTAACTTCTTTGATCTCGGTACATGACAACATACTTGTTTATATTCCCTCACTCAGTGCTCAGTTAATTACTTGTTCTTTTATATCTTCCAATATTTTTTATGTGTTCAAACATTTTCCCCGCATTTTCATTATTATATATTTTGGGATAGGATAAGACATAACATGCGTCATGTGGAAAACAAGTCTTTTTTCGTGATTCAGGCAATGTTCTATGTTCCATGAATTCACTGTTGTAGTTGTAGTAGTTTGATTTGTCAGTAATGATTGTGAAGTTTGCTTGATGCTGTAGGCTTTTGTAACATTCATTCAGTTATGATCACATATGATATTGAATTACTTTTGGTGATTGAAGTCTTTGCTGAGAATTTGTATCTTTAGCATTGATGTTATGTTTTATCATTGCTTGTGAATGGTTTAGGTTAACAGTTATGATGAACAGGAAGAGAGTTAGCATGCTTGTTACTCTTAGTGATTATGATGTGTACATGTGTAATGATCTTTTGTTTGTGTAGATTGGTGTGCAGTGATTAGAAATTGCAGTGTGCTGAAAATGAATGTAGTGTTTTTGAATAATTCATAATTGTTTGTTTTTTTGTACTGGATTCATTACTGCACATGCACTCAATGGCCATGCTGCAGCCCAGTAACCATATTTATTTGTTTTTATTTTTCAGTTTTAATGAGTCTACGTATGTACAGCCATTCTTTTTTTTATATTTATTCACTTTTGTCTGTCCTGTAATGCACTGGTTTCTCCTAAAAACCCGTAGACTTTGCTACATTTGTTTACATGTATGCATCTCTTTTCTGTTTGTAGCTTATCATTTGAGTTAATTTCTGGTGCTATCTTACTCCATTTTTAGTTGTTTTTTTAGTTTATCTGATTTGGTTTTTAAAATTTTGATAGTGATTTAAGAGTTTTTTTTATTTAATATGAATGTTCTTCTGTTTACTATAATTTTTTTGCTTGCGCTTTGCAAGTTTGCTGTGGGTTTTGTTTGGCCAGTGTTTTCATTTTTCTTAAAATGTTGCGCCAGTTTTTGTAATGATTGTTCTTCTTGACCTTTTTGGGTATTGTTTTAACAGCAATGGAAGTCTAAGAAAGATCTCTCTGCACTGGTAACGTTTAATTAATTGCACACAAGCAAATCATAATCAATTTGAACTGTGTGTAATTTTTACCTCTGCATGATTTGCAAGGGAAGTTATATTCTAACGTTTCACAATCTAATGAATGACTAATTTTTCAGTCAATGATGTATTGGCTTCATCCTTGCATGTAACTGGCAGTGGCTTTTAATGCACTGTGCTGTTTTGTTGTTGTTGATTTTTTGTTTTGTTTTTGTTTATTATTTTTTCGTAATCTCCATGACAATTGACACGGGTTTTCTTGTAGTGTGTTACCTCCATGACATGGTTTTCCTTGTAGTGTGTGTACACTTTCCAATTCCATGCTTCGTATGCAGCAAGGTTTGGGTATTGTACTGAACAATACAGAAAAAACTGTATTGAACACATTATGTTCCTGATTTTAAACTTGAAAGAAAAAAAAAACTGTAAAAGATTTAAATTAAAATCAAGTCTATAAGTATGTTTTAAAATGTAAATGTAAATGATTTGCTAATAGTTTTATTTAATAAAGACTGTATGAAAAAGACTCATAAATAGGAGTTTAGGCAAAGGGAGAACAAAGGAAGTGTGAACAGTGGGTATGTTTAGAGTAGGAGGAAAGATAGAAGAATTCATGATTTTCAGTATCATTAAAACTAAAAGAAAGTCGCTCGGCATTGTGACTTAATGCACAATTTGATAGACTTACCTGCAGGTTTTCATACCTGAGCTTTTTTTTTTTTTATGTATATAAATGTATTGTTCATGTCAGGAGAAGAATCAAAATCAAACATGAAAGGACATTTTTGGTATTTTGACTTCCTTTTACTGTTGTCATAGATATTACTTGTACTATGTACGCATAATATTGTTAATATTATGTACAGACATTGTATTCAGCGTTTGCTTTATGGTCATCACCGGTGCTTTTTCTCATAAAAGATTAAGGCTTTGCTGTACTGGTACTGGTATATATTCATTAGAAATAGGAATCCCTCAAAATCCCTGTAAATATTCTAAACTATACTAAATAAATAAGAGAGAAGTAATTGTTCACATGACTTCAGAGTCCTCGAAAACATTCGAAGCATTTTGAAAAAGATCTGACCAGAAGACGGATAGGAAAAGAAGCAGCTTACTGCTTAATGAGATATATGTACATCTAAGCTTCTGAAAAGTGGGGGAACTGTAAGACTACCCAAGGGTTACCTTAATCTCCTGACTACCCACCCTCCCACTGCTCCTCACACTCTTTGCCCCCCGCACCCTTTTATCTGCTAGCTTAAAAAAAATTCAAACTGATTCATGTCATTTAATCGTGTACATAGATAGGTTACTCTGTGGTTGGTTTTGTGTGTTTGTTATGTCTGTTTCTGTTTTGATATAGTCGGTTTTGTGTGTTTGTTACGTCTATTTCTGTTTTGACATAGTCGGTTTTATGTGTTTGTTACGTCTATTTCTGTTTTGACATAGTCGGTTTTTGTGTGTTTGTTCTGTTTCTGTTTTGACATAGTCGGTTTTGTGTGTTTGTTCTGTTTCTGTTTTGACATAGTCGGTTTTGTGTGTTTGTTCTGTTTCTGTTTTGACATAGTCGGTTTTATGTGTTTGTTATGTCTGTTTCTGTTTTGACATAGTCGGTTTTGTGTGTTTGTTACGTCTGTTTCTGTTTTGATATAGTCGGTTTTGTGTGTTTGTTATGTCTGTTTCTGTTTTGATATAGTCGGTTTTATGTGTTTGTTACGTCTGTTTCTGTTTTGACATAGTCGGTTTTATGTGTTTGTTATGTCTGTTTGTTTTGACATAGTCGGTTTTATGTGTTTGTTATGTCTGTTTCTGTTTTGACATAGTCGGTTTTATGTGTTTGTTATGTCTGTTTCTGTTTTGACATAGTCGGTTTTATGTGTTTGTTATGTCTGTTTCTGTTTTGACATAGTCGGTTTTATGTGTTTGTTATGTCTGTTTCTGTTTTGACATAGTTGGTTTTATGTGTTTGTTATGTCTGTTTCTGTTTTGACATAGTCGGTTTTATGTGTTTGTTATGTCTGTTTCTGTTTTGACATAGTCGGTTTTATGTGTTTGTTACGTCTGTTTCTGTTTTGACATAGTCGGTTTTATGTGTTTGTTACGTCTGTTTCTGTTTTGACATAGTCGGTTTTATGTGTTTGTTATGTCTGTTTCTGTTTTGACATAGTCGGTTTTATGTGTTTGTTATGTCTGTTTCTCTTTTGACATAGTCGGTTTTGTGTGTTTGTTATGTCTGTTTCTGTTTTGACATAGTCGGTTTTATGTGTTTGTTATGTCTGTTTCTCTTTTGACATAGTCGGTTTTGTGTGTTTGTTATGTCTGTTTCTGTTTTGACATAGTCGGTTTTATGTGTTTGTTATGTCTGTTTCTGTTTTGACATAGTTGGTTTTATGTATTTGTTATGTCTGTTTCTCTTTTGACATAGTTGGTTTTATGTATTTGTTATGTCTGTTTCTGTTTTGCATACATCTGTGTTTCAGTTTGACGGTTTTATTTGTTCAAAGGCATTTCAAAAGTAGAATATGAAATCAAAACCTGAATATGAAAACTGTTTGTAAATTGAAATAAAGCAGAGCATGACAAAAGAAAACAAAGTGTGTGCATAGGATCAAAACAATGAATTTAATGTTTTAAATGTCTATGTACATGCACACTTTCTTGCCTTTACATTTCTATTGTGTATTCATGAAGAATGTGACGTCTTCTAATCTTAGCATTGTTTCATTTAAAATGAATTATGTTTGAATTTTGGTCAGATCTCAAACCATGACAGCTGTACTTCACTGTTGTCATGAAAAAAAAAAATGTTATCTTGTGAAAATTTTGTAAAACATTGATATTACTGTATCCGAAATCTCTTGAATGAAAAAATTGATCACAGTGCAAAAGTTTATTTTAATTTTGGTGGTTCAGTTGATAAAGTCTTTTTGCATTTAGAATGTTTAAGGACCACCAAGTCGTTAAAGCTTATGGGACTGAAAATTCTCTGGGTTTTGAAGTGTTTATATCCAGTTGATAACTTGAAATTGAAGGACATTTCTGATACCTGAATGAAGGTTAGACTTATGCATTTTCTTTGTGTATTGGAAAATATTCATTTCCCCTTATGTATGTGTAGATATATATATATATATATATATATATATATATGACATATTCTGGTCAGCTACTTCACATTGTCTCCTGATCTCATGCCTTTGTCTTTAGGAAAAACATTTATTACCTTCTGGTTTTAGCCCAGAACCCTCTCAGATTATAACTTTATTGTCATTATTATTTGTCAATGTGTATTAGAATGTAATGTTTATA
>JAPXFY010000023.1:61733330-61743330 GCA_030674185.1 Monoplex corrugatus
TTGGATTTTTTGTTTTTACCCTTTTATGTTTCTGGGGGTATGAACATCGACTTTGTGGGATGGTTTAACAACTAGCTCCTAGCAAATACTGTGACGTCGATCAATGCTTTGTTTGTTCAGTTCTGGTCACAGTGTGAAATTGATCTTTTGTGCATCCTCCCCTCTCCCCCTTAAGTTTAGGCAGTGGTGCGAAGTGTGCATTTCATTACATGAAAGAGGTATAGAATTCAAACTCTTAGAGACTAGAACAGCGTAAAATGTGATATATCGTCACGTGAATAATGTTGAGAATTCAGATATTTGTGGGAAGAAACAACAAACAACAACAACAACAGAACTGAAGAAGTGTGTAACAGATTACTGACTCCGAGGTTGTGGGTTCAAACCAACATCAGTCCAAAAAAAATGTTATGGGAGTTTTTTGGCTCTACCTGGCTCCTACCCAGAGTCGACGGTTCCAAGAAGTGGATGGGAAGACCAGGACCACACAATCAAGTCTCCCATTTTACACGTGCATCACTGAAAGTATTGCTGAAACTTCCTGGCCAACACTGTGGGTGTCTGTATCTCTTAGGCCTGGTCGACATTGTGATATATTATGAAAATAAGCATAGCGCACATCCCTGTGTGCAGTCTCAGTCAGAGATGGTATTCTGTGGCATCATCACCACCATCACCATATTTATCATCATAGCATTTTGAAGAAGTGTCTCCGATTCTGTGACCCTTCACTCCCTGCCGTCCTGGTGTCATTTTCGGGTGGGTTCCGAAAATGTGTTGGAGAGCTTGAAATGAGTAGTGTGAGGAGTGTTGGAGAGCTGAAATGAGTAGTGTGAGGAGTGTTGGAGAGCTTGAAATGAGTAGTGTGAGAGTGTTGGAGAGCTAAATGAGTAGTGTGAGGAGTGTTGGAGAGCTTGAAATGAGTAGTGTGAGGAGTGTTGGAGAGCTTGAAATGAGTAGTGTGAGGAGTGTTGGAGAGCTGAAATGAGTAGTGAGGAGTGTTGGAGAGCTTGAAATGAGTAGTGTGAGGAGTATTGGAGAGCTGAAATGAGAGTGTGAGGAGTGTTGGAAGCTTGAAATGAGTAGTGTGAGGAGTGTTGGAGAGCTGCAATCATAGTGTGAGGAGTGTTGGAGAGCTGAAATGAGTAGTGTGAGAAGTGTTGGAGAGCTTAAATGAGTAGTGTGAGGAGTGTTGGAGAGCTGCAATGAGTCAGTGTGAGGAGTGTTGGAGAGCTGAAATGAGTAGTGTGAGGATGTTGGAGAGCTGCAATGAGAGTGTGAGAGTGTTGGAGAGCTGAAATGAGCAGTGTAGGAGTGTTGGAGAGCTGAAATGAGCAGTGTGATGAGTGTTGGAGAGCTGAAATGAGTAGTGTTAGGAGTGTTGGAGAGCTAAATGAGTAGTGTGATGAGGATGGAGAGCTTGAAATGAGTAGTGTGAGGAGTGTTCAGAGCTTGAATGATGGTAGGTAGTTAGAGTAGGTGGTTGGAGAGCTTGAAATGAGTAGTGAGAGAGTGTTGGAGAGCTTGAAATGAGTAGTGTGAGGAGTGTTGGAGAGCTGAAATGAGAGTGTGAGGAGTGTTGGAGAGCTTGAAATGAGTAGTGTGAGGAGTGTTGGAGAGCTTGAAATGAGTAGTGTGAGGAGTGTTGGAGAGCTGAAATGAGAGTGTGAGGAGTGTTGAAGAGCTTGAAATGAGTAGTGTGAGGAGTGTTGGAGAGCTGAATGATAGTGTGAGGAGTGTTGGAGAGCTGAAATGAGCAGTGTGAGGAGTGTTGGAGAGCTGAAATGAGTAGTGTGAGGAGTGTTGGAGAGCTGAAATGAGCAGTGTGAGGAGTGTTGGAGAGCTTGAAATGAAGTAGTGTGAGAGGTGTTGGAGAGCTGAAATGAGCAGTGTGAGGAGTGTTGGAGAGCTTGAAATGAGTAGTGTGAGGAGTGTTGGAGAGCTGAAATGAGTAGTGTGAGGAGGTTGAGAGCTGAAATGAGCATGTGAGGAGTGTTGAGAGCTGAAATGAGAGTGTGAGGAGTGTTGAGAGCTTGAAATGAGTAGTGTGAGGAGTGTTGGAGAGCTTGAAATGAGTAGTGTGAGGAGTGTTGAAGAGCTTGAAATGAGCAGTGTGAGGAGTGTTGAAGAGCTGAATGAGTCAGTGTGAGGAGTGTTGAGAGCTTGAAATGAGTAGTGTGAGGAGTGTTGAAGAGCTTGAAATGAGCAGTGTGAGGAGTGTTGAAGAGCTTGAAATGAGCAGTGTGAGGAGTGTTGAAGAGCTGAAATGAGCAGTGTGAGGAGTGTTGGAGAGCTGAAACGAGCAGTGTGAGGAGTGTTGGAGAGCTGAACTGAGGAGTGTTGTAGAGCTTGAAATGAGTAGTGTGAGGAGTGTTGAGGAGCTGAATTGAGTAGTGTGAGGTGTGTTGAGAGCTGAAACGGACAGTTTTAGAGAGCTGAAATGAGCAGTGTGAGGAGTGTTGGAGAGCTGAAATGAGCATTGTTGGAGCACTGTTGGAGAGCTGAAATGAGCCGTGTTGGAGAGCTGAAATGAGCAGTATTGGAGAGCTTGAAATGAGCAGTGTGAGGAGCTAGTGATTCATGACTGGTGCAGAAAATAGGGCAGCAAAGCGACAACAACAGCAGCAACTACCACCACCAGACACCCTGTCTCCAAAAAGAAATTAATCTACTTTTTCATTTGTCATTGTCGTAATATCTCTTTTACACTGGTATCTCTACCTTTCTTTCCTTTTTGGTTTTGTCACATTGATACCTAGTTGTTTTGCTGTTTTGTGATATTACCAGTGGAAAAGGGTGGAGTTGGATGGGGAAAAACCCCAAAGCAGTGCCATCTGGAAAAATGGGTCAAAATCAGAACGTAACAAGCAAATAAAGGGTTACATATCACCAAAGAGATTATCATCATGTGCCCTGCCGCATGGCGTTGGCGATCATGACCCTCCATATACATCTATCCCTTGTCGCCGCAAGCACATCTTCCACCCTCTCTGTCCTCAACCACTCTGCAAGTCCTTCCAATATTTTCTCCCTGGGTCTCCTTGGTGTTTTCTTTCTCTCCAGCTTTCCTGTTGTGATCAGGTGCTGTAAGTCCCCTTTCCTCATGAAATGGCCTGTAAATGTTGCTTGTCTTTTGCTATCTTCCTTATCAATGATCTTCTTGTATCTGCCTCCATCAAGACTGTCTCGTTTGTTTTCTTTGTAAACACGGTCTCGTTTGTTTTCTTTGCTGTCCGTGGAATTCTCAGCATTTTTCTTAGAAACCACATTTCGGATGCCTCAATCTTGTTATGGCTTTGCGTGTTGACCAAAGAGATAGAGACTAAAATGTACCACTGTGGCAGGCAACCATCGAAACAGAACAGGACAAGACCTAATAACAACACGACTCCCTAGAGAAAGGAAGAAAGAACCGTTATCAACTCGCACGTGTGCGACGGTACACCATGGCAGTATATCATCGGTAGTTACCATGGCAATGGGACTGGGTGGCGGGGGAAGTTTCAGGTTGCCTATCGACCCCATCACCACCACCACCGTCCCCAACTGCTCCCCCGTCCCCCTTCGCCTCTCCCCCCCCTGACTTTGGATATAGAGGTATGACCTTTAACAAGGCAAATAGTGTGCACTCTTAGCTTGACAGGGTTGGCCATTTAGTCATTGTGTGGCGCCACGCTCTGCGACTATTATGGTTCACCTATTGACGGATGGCGTGCTTTTATAGTTTGTGCAACGTTCGTGATTTCCAGTTGGGTTTGGTTGCGTAGATCATTTGTCAGGGGTCTGGGTCGTAAATCCCTGTTGTTACTGAGCCATGTATTGACTTGAAGGGGTTGGGTGGTATGAGGTGGGGTGGGTTAAAATGAATTAAGGAAGGGGAGGAGGGGATATTTATATATATCCTAAAAAAAATATACTGAAAAAGAAAATAATATATATATATATATATATCTCTCTTTTTTAGTATCAAAAGTAGTTCAAGGACAGACTTGATCTACACATCACGCACGAACTTATACTTTTTCCCCCACACACAACAGACTGTGGATGGGATCTGCAGTTTGGAATTTATTCAAGGATTGAACTCAGTCAGTCTTTGCCACATGTGCTCCACTCAGAAAAAAAAAAAGGAAAAACAACAACAACAACAACAACAAAAACAAAGTGTCATCGCCGGTAAAATAAGACAAAATGTAAGGTACATCACCAGTTGAATTGGACAGAAAAGTGATATTACTCGTTAGAAAAGGTAGAAAAAGTGATCTTGCTTGTTAGCTAGAGCAGAAAAGTGATACTGCCCATTTGATATCACAAGATTGGGCAGGAAAGTTACATCGCTCATTAGGATAGAGGAAGCCGGTGGATAGTATGAGGGAGTCAAAGGGTTAAGTTTTTGCGTTTGGTGGACAAGGTGCAGGAGTCAAAAGGTTAAGCATAGCTTTGATCTCCCTCTGGCTCTGGTGCCGCATTATCTGGAGTTGTATGCGCGCTGGGTTGGTTGGTTGCTGGGGTGGGGGGCATCCTTGTCACGTGTCCAAACACTTTATTTGCTGCCTTCTATGCGATGAAGGACTGTGTCACTCCTACCATTTCTCTGTTTCATTTCTGACCCGTCTCTCACAGTGTTGTTAGCTACTCTCCTGGGACATTTCATATCGGAGGCAACTAATTTCCTTTTGAGCACCGGTCGCCGTGGTGTAGTGGTTAGCGCAACGGACTACCGACTGGAAGGTTGTGAGTTCGAATCCCCGTCATGTCGGTCCCTTCAAAAATCATTGTGGGATTTTTCGGCTCTAACCGGCTTTCCTATCCAGAGTTGGGCGTGCAGTGGGCTCATTGGGAAGACTGGGACTACACAGTCGAGTCTCATCCACTTCACGGATGTGTCATTGTGGGTGTTGCTCAAATTTTCTGACCAGCACTGCAGGTGTCTGTATCTCTCGGGCCTGGTTGACGCCAGGATATATTGACAGTAAGCGTAGAGTGCAGCCCTGTAAAGCAGTCTTAATCCTAAATGGAACTCCATAGCATCGTGATTATCATTCTCATCGACATCATCATCATCGCATTGTAAAAACTGTTCCAGCTTCTGTGGCATTAAGGTGGCGTAGGGAAAATGGGAGAAGGGAAAAAAAGGTGATCACAAAGGTAACCTCCCTGGGTGCGAAGATCCTAAAAAGAAAAAAACAAAAAAACCTTTCCTTTTGAGGGATTTTGTCAGTTACCATGTCTGACACTGGTATGTGAGAGTTGGGATGAAGATGGCATCGATTAGGACTTTTTTTAGTGCTCAAGGAGATGCTCAGGTGCCGCAAAAGAGGTACTAGTTTGTGTTTCGATTTGCCTGTATAATATTCCATTTTCAGTAAAAAAAAAAAAAAAAGAATCAAAGTTATCTAGATATATGAATCTTTTCTGTTTGTTTCAACTAAGATCCATCTAGATTTATGTCCAGCTTTCCCAGCGTTCTGCCAGCTGTCAGTACCTCTGTCTTTCCAGTGCTAATCCTCATGCTCTGTTTCTTGCAGCATGCATTCAGTTGGTCTAGATGATCTTGAAGGTGGGTTTGTTGTTGTTCATCATGGCCTGATCATCAGCGAATAACAACTCGTTTAGTGCTTCTGGATCCGGGTATGCTTTTCTGAAGACGCCGTCCATATAAATGATAAAGAGCAAGGAAGAGAGTACGCAACCCAGTCGGATCCCAGATGACACTGGGAACCAGTTTGAGAGCTTATTTGAGGTGCGTACTGCACTCTTGTCGCTGGTTTACATGGCTCTCACGTTATCTGACAATTGTCCGTTGATGTCATATTGCTCTAGGACCTCCTGTGGTTTGTTTCGATCGACTCTGTTAGAGGCTTTTGACAGGTTGAGTGTACCTTAGCTCAGCATCCTATATGTGAGTGCGTGTGAGTGCGAGTGTGTGTATGCGAGTGCGAGTGGTGTGCGTGTGCGTCGCGCGCGTTCGTGCGCGTGTGCATGTGTATGTGCGCGTGTGTGTATGTAGATGTGTGAGACATAGGATGAAAACTTGGGTTAAGGACCATGCACCTATAATGTTGAGTATACTCTAGCTCAGCATCATTGTGGGGTGTGTTGTGTGTGTGTGAGCGCACATTAATGCGCACTGTTTGCATGTTTGTGAATACTTTTAGTTCTTATTTGTACTTCATGTCTTTTCAGTGTCTGTTGTTACTTGATTGAAAATATAGTAATCAGTAATATTCTATTCCTGTAAAGTACAGCAAGCATGAACCAGAAGAACAAGAAAACCAATGCAAGCGCGTATCCAACAAAACAAACAAGACAAGCGCAAATTTTCGGCCAACCGGCCTTTGTCAAGCGCGAACGCACGGTCACAAACAGACCACAAACACCAAACAACGGATAATAAAAAGAGGACTAAAAAGTTCCCTGCCGCCTCGTCCAGTGGATAAAAAGGGACCAAATGAAATGCCCATGTGTTAACTGTTTACAGCAAGCATGTTTTTAACACAGACCTGTTTGCATTATATGAATGAAATGATGATTATTATTAAGTGTTAATACTTGTATGACAGATACGTAATATATGACTGGTTAGGATGGGACATAAAATTAGTCTAGTCATGTGACTGGTTAGATGGAACGGAGAATTAGTATAGTACTATTTTGCCAGATATGATAGACTGGTATTGTGACTGGTTAGATGGAACGGAGAATTAGATATTTTGCCAGATATGATAGACTGGTATTGTGACTGGTTATATGGAACAGAGAATTAGATATTTTGCCAGATATGATAGACTGGTATTGTGACTGGTTAGATGGACAGAGAATTAGTTAGTACTATTTTCCAGATATGATAGACTGGTATTGTGACTGGTTAGATGGAACAGAGAATTAGTATAGTACTATTTTGCCAGATATGATAGACTGGTATTGTGACTGGTTAGATGGGACAGAGAATTAGATATTTTGCCAGATATGATAGACTGGTATTGTGACTGGTTATATGGAACGGAGAATTAGTATAGTACTATTTTGCCAGATATGATAGACTGGTATTGTGACTGTTAGATGGGACAGAGAATTAGATATTTTGCCAGATATGATAGACTGCTATTGTGACTGGTTAGATGGAACAGAGAATTAGTGTAGTACTATTTTTCCAGATATGATAGACTGGTATTGTGACTGGTTAGATGGACAGAGAATTAGTATAGTACTATTTTGCCAGATATGATAGACTGGTATTGTGACTGGTTAGATGGGACAGAGAATTAGATATTTTGCCAGATATGATAGGACTAGTAATGTGACACTGGTTAGATAGGACAGAGAATTAGTATAGTACTATTTCGCCAGAGGGACCAGGCTCCAAGATGAACAGGACAGAACCCTAATGCGATGCCCCTCCCCGGAGAACGGGCTTAATCATGGCACTTTTGTGTGTGACAGAACACTATGGTACCAAGCTGCCGGTAGTTACCATGGCAGTGGGACGGATGGCGAGGGAGGTTTACATCTCTCCATCGAAACCCCTCCCCCTTTTCCCTCCACCCTCCATTGTCGATTTAACCCTTTGACTCCCGCACCCTCCCCACCAACTGCAAAAACTTGACCCTTTGACTACCGCATCCTACCCACCAACTGCGAAAACTTAACCCTTTGACTCCCTCACCCTATCCACCAGCTTCTGCAGGAAGCTGGTGGATAGGGTGAGGGAGTCAATAGGGTTAAGTAGGAAGCTGGTGGATAGGGTGAGGGAGTCAAAGGGTTAAGTTTTTCTTGCTAGCATGGTTGGCAAATGCAGAATGCTGGTGGACAGTGCAGGAGTCAAAGGGTTAAGAAATAGACCTTTTATCAGGCAAATGGTGGGCACAAACACAACACGGTAGCCATATAGGCCATTGTGTGGTTTGTAAGGAAGGTTCCACTGCTGACGGGCGACATGCTTTTAGTTCGTGCAACGTTTGTCTTCTCAGGGTTGGGTTGTATCGATCATTTCTTAGGGGTCTGGATCGTAAATCCTTGACATTGAGTCAGACATTGATGACAGAGGAGGTTGGGGGGAAGTAGAAAAAAAAATTTTTGTTTAAGAAAACAACATCAAAATCCATACATACAGGTAGTTCAAAGATGTGGAGCTGTATATTATGTCTATTATATTATACACTCGTGTACACTCTTTTCTTCCACACATAGCCAATAATCTGACTGTTAGGGGTTCTTTCAGTAAATATACAGTATCCCCAACTTTGGGAAATTCTGTGCTAGAAATTTTCGTCTCACTTATTTTGCTTTGGACTTTCTTCTTGCTTTCTGACATCTTTTCCTATCGTAACTTTGGGAAATTCTGTGCTAGAAATTTTCGTCTCATTTATTTTGCTTTGGACTTTTCTTCTTTGCTTTCTGACATCTCTTCCTTCGTAACTTTGGGAAATTCTGTGCTAGAAATTTTCGTCTCACTTATTTTGCTTTGGACTTTCTTCTTTGCTTTCTGACATCTCTTCCTATCGTAACTTTGGGAAATTCTGTGCTAGAAATTTTCGTCTCACTTATTTTGCTTTGGACTTTCTTCTTTGCTTTCTGACATCTCTTCCTATCGTAACTTTGGGAAATTCTGTGCTAGAAATTTTCGTCTCACTTATTTTGCTTTGGACTTTCTTCTTTGCTTTCTGACATCTCTTCCTATCGTAACTTTGGGAAATTCTGTGCTAGAAATTTTCGTCTCACTTATTTTGCTTTGGACTTTCTTCTTTGCTTTCTGTCATCTCTTCCTATCGTAACTTTGGGAAATTCTGTGCTAGAAATTTTCGTCTCACTTATTTTGCTTTGGACTTTCTTCTTTGCTTTCTGTCATCTCTTCCTGTCGTTTTCTGCATTACTGGTGCATTCACCTGTTTGTGTTCTGTAAAAGCCTTTCATATTTTCTATAAGGATTGATAATCTGGTATTTTTTATTAACTGCAGAATCAGCTTTAGGTAATTAGGCCAGTTTTTGTATGTTTTAGCACACTTAGTTGTACTTATTCATTTGTATTCAGGTTTGTTTTTTTCAAACCGCCCGGTTATAAGTATATTGGGCGGAATGGTCAGCACCAGGGGCAGATCCTTAGATTATGTGCGCGAATGCATTGTTAAGTCACTTTTCTTTTTCCGTTTTTTGTTTTTTGTTTTTTTGGGGGTGGTGGGTGGGTGGAGATCAACGAGGTGTTATTGTGTTAAGATGGTTATAGCCCTTGTATAGTCCTTCGCAGTCAAGTGGGCTTTAAACATTAATGATGATAATAATGATAGTAGTTTGTGCATCTGTTGTCTTCTCAGGATTGATCTGTGTCAATCATTTCTTAGGGGTCTGGATCGTAAATCCTCATCATAGAAACAAGCATTGATGACGGACACACACGCAACCACCACACCACACCACACCAACCACACACACCACACACACCACACCACACCCACACCCACACCACACCACACACCACCACGCTCACTCACTCACTCACTCACATCACACACACACACACACACACACACACACACACACACACACACACACACACACCACACACACCACAACACACACACACACACACACACACACACACACACAATTCAGACATACAAAGCAGGTCAAGGACGTAGTGCTGGGTGTCTGTACACCATACGCTCACGCACACACTTTCCCACAAATAGCCAGTTGTCTGAGTGGAATCTGCAATTCTGATGCTTCTACCGTGTCAAGAAGCAGTCACCACAGACACAAAGTCAGTCGCTGAGCGTTCCATCTTCCACTCATGATTTGCCAACAATGATTAGGAAAATTCCTCATGCATACACATAACCCCTGCGTGTGAATAAGAGGTTTGGGGATGAAGAGAGAGAGAGAGAGGATAGAATGACAGATTCTGTAGGTTGGATATGAAGCAGATGGGTAGCAAGCAGGACGATCTTGCCTCCGTTCTAGTGACATCAGTGTGGTGTGAGACACTCTTAAGCCTGCTTTTCT
>JAPXFY010000023.1:61750830-61778330 GCA_030674185.1 Monoplex corrugatus
CTGGCATGGGCATTACAGTCACGACGTGAAGCTCTTGGCTTGAATTTTAGCACCTTTTAAAACTTTTGCTTTCAGCGCCCATTTGTCTCTTTAAAAGGTGACTTTTTCGTTGTTGTTATTGTTTTTCGTTTTGTTTGTTTTATTATTCCCGCAGTTTTTCTGATCTTCAGTGGAAGTGTGGGTGGTGGGGGAAGAGGTTTTATCTTTTTGTAGTTTCCTTATTCTGAAGAAATGTGAGTTGGAGGGGGAAGAGAGGAGACGTTGTATGTTTATATTTGTGGTGCTGGATTGGATTGATATTAACCCATTGACTCCGACACCCTGTCCACCAGCATGATGAATCGTCAACCCCGCTTTGCAAAGCAAAAATGTAACCCTTCGGCTCGCTCACCCTATCCACCAGCTTCCTACAGGAAGCGGGAGTCAAAGGGTTAAACTGAGTTATTTTTCTCAAAGGATTTTGTGTTCACCTTCTTCCCCCACAGCTTTATCTATAAAGTCAGTCAGGACTTGTTGACGACCCAAGCATCACTACATCTGTGAACCATGTAGGAAAAAGAATCCCCTCGTGTGGATGCTGGAGGTTCTTTCGGTATGAATAGAATCCCCATCTTTTGGAAATTATGTGCTAGACATTTTCTTTTCTGTCACTTTGTTTCTTTCTTCCTCCTTTGCTTTCTGTCATTTCTTCCTACGTGTTCTGCCTCGCTGGTCCATTCACCTGTATGTGTTCGATAAAGTCTTACGTACTTTCTCTTAGGATTAATAATTAGGACATGTCTTATGTGCATTTTGGCTCTAGGGATATGAGATATGCGGAACCAATTTTAGGTAATCTAGACCCGTTTTTATATATGTATTAGTGTCCTTAGTCATGTTTAAATTTGTATTCAGCTCTGTTTTTTAAATCCCCTGTGCGATAAATTGGACAGAACGGTCAACGCCAGGGTCATCTCCTTAGATTATGTGTGCGAATGCATTGATATTATGTGCTCGAATGCATTGATATGTGTACTTAATTTTCTTTTCCTTTATTTATTATTATTTTTTTACCTTTTGAAGTATTGTGTATCTTTTGAACTGGTTATAGCCCTGATACGGCTCTACGCAGTCGGCTGGGCTTTAAACAGCAATAACAACAACAAGGCAAAACAAAAGCTCGCTATCTTTGCTAGCTGGTCTCCATTCGTGGAGTGGTGAATGTGAGAGAAAAAGAGACATATCCCACCAGAGCCAGTGGTGCATTCACTGGGCGGGTGGAAGTTTGTGTAAGCCACTTGACTGGAATTTGCACATTTTGAGTCAGTTGTTTTTGGCACCTACTCTTGAGTCTTGTAAGTCGGTTGTTTTCTTTCCCCCCTCCCCCATTGATATTCTGTCTGAATAGTAGGGAGAGAGGGAGGAAGGGGAGAGAGAGATAGAGAGAGAGAGTGGTGTGTGTGTCAGATTTATTCATGTTACAGCGAGAGAGAGGAGGGAGAGTGTGTGTGTGTGTGTTAGATTATTCATGTTACAGGAGAGAGAGAGTGTGTGTGTGTGTGTGTTCAGATTTATTCATGTTACAGGCGCGCGCGCACGCGCGAAAGAGAGAGAGAGGGGAGAGAGAGAGAGAGAGAGAGAGAGAGAGAGAGAGAGAGAGAGAGAGTAGATTTATTATGTTACAGGCGTGGCCCTCATGAAGGGCTGTATGAAAAACATGTACAAAATATAATTGTAATAAAACTAACAACATAAACGCACTGTGATGGAACATGGATCGACGCTTCACACCAACCTTTACCAGAAATAGCTGTCGTGAATGATGGTGGACATGAAGAATCCCTGATACGAGCTGACTTCGAGGCTGTTATATGCTTTTAGAAACCCAGACAGGAAGCACATGGTCGTCATAGTACATTAGTGAGCTACAGTACTGAGAACTCAGATGACCACGTGGTGCAGTTTTTGGTGAAGTTATTTCAACCCTTTGACTCCCTGCACCTATCGACAAACTGCAGAAATTCAGACCTTTGACTCGTCACCTACCCACCAGCTTTTCTGAGAAGCTGGTGGACAGGTGAGGGAATTAAGAGTTAAGTTTATGCTTTTCTAGCATGGTTGATAATGCAGAATGCTGGTGGTAGAAGTCAAGGGTTAATACACTTTTGACAGCTGATAGCACAGAGAGAGAGAGAGAGAGTGAGTGTGTGTGTGTGTGTGTGTGTTTGTGTGTGTGTGTGTTTGGTGTGTGTGTTTGTAGTGTGTGTGTGTGATGTGTGTGTGTGAGTGTGTGTGTGTGTGTGTATGTGTGTGTGTGTGTGTGTTGTGTGTTGTGTGTTGGGTGTGTGTGTGTGTGTGTTGTGTGTATGTGTGTGTGTGTGTGTGTGTGTGTTTGTGTGTGTGTGTGTTGTGTGTGTAGGATGTGTGTATGTGTGTGTGTGTAGTGTGGTAATGTGTAGATGTGTGTGTGTGTATGTGTGTGTGTTGTGTATGTGTGTGTGTGTGTATGTGTGTGTATGTGGTGTGTGTGTGTGGTGTGTGTGTGAGTGAGTGAAAAGTAGAGAGAGAGTAGTGATGTGTGTTAATGTGTGTGTGTGTGTTTAGATGTATTGCTAGTGTTGTGAGGCAGAACGACAAGAAAATAACAGCTGATGGCACACTCTCTGTACACTTATGCATCACACACACTGTCATTTGGCATCTTTGCACATGAGGCAAGTCAGCACGACACCATCACACGGAACAGCACGCACATCGACAACTCTTAGTGCACTACTATCACAGAGTTGTGTGTGTGTGTTGTGTTAATTTATTGCATGTTAAAGAGAGAGAGAGTGAGATGATGTAGTGAGAGGGTGTATGGGGTGAGTGATGTATGAGAGTGTGTGTGTGTGTGTGTGTGTGCTTAGATTTATTATGTTAAGGGCGTGGATGGTCGTTAAGATTGAGAGAATTGAGGAGATGATTGATGGATAGATTGATAAAGATGAAACTGAGCCTAAATGTCGTTAAAAGTATGCTTAGTTGACACCACAGAACAGTATGCCCTAGTCTAACACCACGAAACAGTATGCCTAGTCTAACACCACAGAAACAGTATGCCAAGTCTACACACCACAAAAGTATGACCAAGTCAAAACACACAGACGGACAGACCAAGCGAATGCGAGCCAGCAAAGTGGAAAATGAAAGACACAAAAGCGTTAAAAGACAGTATTTAAAATATATTCATGAAAAATGATATGGTTGCACACGAACGTTTTTGAAAAGGATACTTCATTACTCTGGCTTAATGTGATGTTTCTGGAACAGTTTAACTGCTCGTTGATATTTATTGTTACTTATTTACTTCTGTCTGTTATGCTTTGCCGTGTAGAGCAGCAACGAAGGCTCTTCATTTAGTCTGTTTTAAGCCAGTTCTATGTAGTACCCAAATGTATTCCTTAAAGTCTCCTGTTGTTCGTCGCTAGGTGTTCTTGGATCTTTCTCTGTTGCGTTGTTATCATTACCCTTATATACACAACACACACTCACACCACACAACACACACACACACACACACACACACCACGCACGCACGCACGCACGAGCTCACAAACACACAACACATCACATCACAACACAACACAACCACAAACAACAAACACAACACAACACAACACAATAACATATAATGTACCCTGTAGCCACCCACCCACCACACACCAAATAATTACGACAACAACAACAACAACAACAACAACAACAACAACAACAACAGCAAAACAACAACAACATCAAAAGGCAATGAACTGTGATCCGTTAAGGTTCATCGTTTATACGATCCAGAGTCTCAAGTTTATCGTGAGTTTAGAGATGACTGAATGGCCATTGACACTAATCGTACTTGCCTTCATTTTGTGAATGACCCTGTGCCTTCATTTTGTACATGACCCTATGCCTTCAGTGTGTAGATGGCCCTGAGCCTTCATTTTGTACATGGTACATGGCCTTGAGCCTTCATTTGTACATAACCTGAGCTCATTGTTGAATTGACCTGAGTGACCTTGCACCTTTGAATGGCCAATGTCCTTTTATTTTGTAAGCCCATGCCGTTCATTTTGTCAATTGCCCGTAAAATGCCAAATTTGTACATGCCATATGCCATTCAGGTTGTAGTGGGCCTGAGCTTTTCATTTTGTATGCGTTGGTGAGTTTGAATGGCTTGAGCTTCATTTTGTACATGTCCTGTGCCTTAATTGTTAACGAATGACTGGCTTTCATGATCCTTCATTAGTTTGATAATGGTTTAATCCTTTCATATTTGTAATGCCCTATGCCGTTCAATTTGTAGATGACCCATGCCTTATCCTTGTCGTACCCTATGCCATTCATTTTGTAGTTAACCCAGAACTATGCCTAAATTTAGAAGTATGACCATCAATGACTCAATTGTACATGACCCTAATGCCCTTCATTTGGAATGAAGCCTAAATGCCGTTAAGCATTATTGTAGATAATTATGCCTATCAATTTGTAGTGACCCTATTTTTGAAGGATACCTTCATTTTGTGCTAATGTCTATGTCTTCTGAATTTGTAATGCTCTTATTTTCTTTTGTTCTTTGTACATTGCCCTATGCCTTATTTGGTGTAGATGCACCTATGGCTTCATTTTGTCTGCCTAGCTTCATTTGTAGTACCCCATAGCTGTATTTTGTAAGTCCTATGCTTCATTGTTGTAGTGGTCCTTATCCTTTCATTTGCTGTACATACCCTATGACCTCATTATTGTAACAACAACCATGCCATTCAATTTGTAAAACCCATGCCTCATTGCTAGGCCACGAGCGCTCACAAACAATCATTTAAATCACTCCAAACCATTCCAATTTTGAAGACACACCCTAATGCCTTACATTTATGTACTGGCCACCCTATGCCACCTCCATTAGTAGATTGACCCACATGCCATCAATTTTGTAGAGGGCCCTAATGCCTTCATTGGTAAATGGCCCTATGCCATTCAGTTTGTAGATGCCAGGCTTCATTTATGTAGTGCCTAGCTTCATTTTGTAATGGCCTATGCCTTCATTTGTACATGGCCTATCCTTCATTTGTAAATGGCCCTATGCCTTCATTTTGTAAATGCCCTATGCCTTCATTTTGTAGATGGCCCTATGCCTTCATTTGTAGATGGCCCTATGCCTTCATTTGTACATGGCCCTATGCCTTCATTTTGTACATGGCCTGATGCCTTCATTTTGTAATGACCCTATGGCCTTCATTTTGTAGATGACCTATGCTTCATTTTGTAGATATAGGCTTCCATTTTGTAGATCCTATGCCTTCATTTTGTAGATCCTATGCCTTAATTTTGTACGATGCTCTATGCCTTCATTTTGTAGTGACCCTGAGCTTCATTTTGTAGTACTCTATGCTCATTTTGTAATAAGCCCTAGTGCCTTCATTTTGTAGATGCCCTATGCCTTCATTTTGTAGATAACCCTATGCCTTCATTTTGTAATGACCCTATGCCTTCATTTTGTAGATAACCCTATGCTTCATTTTGTAGATACCCTATGCCTTCATTTTGTGCATGGCCCATATGCCTTCATTTTGTAGATGGCCCTATGTCTTCATTTTGTACATGGCCCTATGTCCTTCATTTTGTACATAGCCCTATGCCTTCATTTTGTAACATGCCCTATGCCTTCATTTTGTAGATGGCCCTATGTCTTCATTTTGTAATAGGCCCTATGCCTTCATTTTGTAGCATGGCCCTATGCCTTCATTTTGTACATGGCCCTATGCCTTCATTTTGTACATGGCCCTATGCCTTCATTTTGTAGAGCCCTATGTCTTCATTTTGTAGATGGAACCCTATGTCTTCTTTTTGTGAATGTCTGTATTCCTTCACTTTGTAGGATGCCTTTGTTTTCCTTTGTAAATAGCCTACGCCTTCAATTTGTGAATGTCTGTATTCCTTCACTTTGTGGATGTCTCTTTGTTTTCCTTTGTAAATAGCTCTAAGCCTTCAATTTGTGAATGGCTGTATTCCTTCACTTTGTGGATGTCTCTTTGTTTTCCTTTGTACATAGCTCTACGCCTTCAATTTGTGAATGAGCCTGTGCCTTCAATTTGTTGATGGCCCATTAGCACAATTGTTGGAACGCTGTGCTGATAATATGTAGCGCGTTGTTTCCATCCTTATGTGGGTTTCCCTGGTTTTCACCAGACTGCTCGGCACTTTTCCTTTTCGTAGAGACGCGGACTTATAGGTCAGGAATTTAGCTGTTGTCAGCAATATGAAAAGTGGTTTGCTGGCTGCCAGACTTGGTGTAGTAGTTATTCTGCTGGTGTCAAGTTTTATGTTTAAAAAGAAAAACTAGACAGTGTTTCACTCCTAGTTTATGCCAGTCTGCAAGGTAAAAACCATCCTGCTTGCTTGTCTGTCTTTATAATGTAGTAGCCAGAAAAAACACGACCCCCCAAAAAAAACAAACAAACAACAACAACAACAAAAAACAAAACCAAAACCAAAAAAAAAAAAAAAACCAAAAAAACCCCCCAACAGATTCTTTTTCTTACACTGGACAGAGCAGCAGAGAAGTTTCAGTCTTTGCTCTCCTATTTTTTGTATCTGGTGTTTGCGTGTTTGTGATCTTACGCGTTGACAAAGGCCAGTTGGTCGAAAATTTGCGCCTGTCTTGTCTTACTGTGTAAAATACACGTTCTTAAATTCTTTTTTTCGTTTTTTTTTCTGGTTCCTGTTTGCTTGAACGCTGGCAGTCACACTTGTTTTGGATAGTGTAATACTAATAGCCATTCTGTTGTTATCACTTGAGTGTTTGAAATGGAATCTAGATCCCATCCCCATTTTTCAGACCTTGAGTTTAGAGAGTTGCGTAGGCATAAGGATTCTTCCTCATCACTCTTGCCAGATTAAGACAAAAGCTTCTGTGGAACTGTCAGAGCGCAGTTAGTTAATTTCTCTTGGACAAGTTCCAATTTCGGACACTGAATACCCAGTACATTATTCGCACACTATGGAGTTTGTGCCTGAAAGGAATGTGAAGGAACAACGCCACATGACAACCTACAGATTGCTTGGGGTACAAAGTCTATTATCTGCCACAATGAATATCGCCTCGTTGGACAAATTGCAGAAGAAAGATACAAGGACGATGGGTATCGCTGGGCTTATGGGAAGTCTCACCCAATTCCTGTCAGGTTGGGGGTGACGAGGAACACGAAAAGCCAATTGCTTTCTTTCCATTGGGAACAGTCTCAGACAGACATCCTAGGCCTGGTAGGGCACATAACAATAATTATCCGTGAGTTCACTCACGGCGGTGCGCACTGTAGCCAGATCTCAACCCAGCAGTTGCGCTGAAGAAGTCGGCTGGATCGCCGATGAAAGCTACGCAAGTGAGTAGCCTTTTTACTGAGAGATAGGTTTAGCCCGGTACCCATTATAATGATTATCCCCACTAGAAGAAAATAGCAGCACACAAAAAGTTTGGAGTTCAAGGATTTATCGCATTCGGGCAATTCCATATGCGCTCCACTCAAATCTGCCAGCTGTTATCTTGCTGACTCCTTGTTATCGTGCTAACTCCTTGAGCCTGCACAAAATCCTACGCGTTGATCTGGCTCTGTGACGTGTAATTATTAGGTGTCGTCAGCAAGGGTTTTAGAACTGTACCTGTCCACATGGGATGTAAGCCGGTTGGTTTGACATTTGCTAGACTGCTGCGATAATGACTGAAAAACTGAACAGTGTGAAAATCAACGAACATTGAATTTTGCATACTGTAAGATTGAAAACAGAATAGTAATGGATTTCAGAATTGATTCGATGAAAAAGGAAATGTTCGCCATCAGTTCCATTATCAAGGAGAATAAATGCGTAAAGGAATATGTTAACGTATAAATTAGAGGATGTATACATATATACTTAAATCTACTGTCCCGAATTAAATCAAGACAACGAACGAGTTACTAGTCAGTTCACCCCAGTCAATGAGTCCCCTCCATGAATCAACAGACCGCGTGTGAAAATGCCATAAGTACCCAGGGGTTCTTTCTAAACGACTTAGACTTCTTCCGTCTCAGGATTTGTCGATCTTGTTAGCTGTAGTAGACATGATTGATTAGTGATGTGTGTGTGTGTGGGGGGGGGGAGAGAAAGAGAGACACAGAGATTACTTTGTTTTGAACTAAATTGGAGAGAGAGAGAGAGAGAGAGAGAGAGAGAGAGAGAGAGAGAGAGAGGAGAGAGAGAGAGAGAGAGAGAGAGAGGTTGCAGTAGCAAGCGGGTTTTTATCTGAAAAGATTGTAAACCTGCCATCTGAGAGACCCACAGTGCTGACTAAGAGTCTTCTCTCACGGAAAAGTCGTGTGAACAAGGAATATAAGTAACAGCTGCATTAGTATCGTTAGTCAAGTGTCGGGTGGGTATGTCGCACGTCCATTTCAGTCCACATAAGAAGGACGAAGAAAATAGGGAGGGGCAGGGATGTGTTGGCCTTTAGAGAATGAAACTACAAGTTGAAGGTGCTTGGCTTTGTTTTGGACTAAATTGGAGATTGAAACTGCAAGTTAAGGTTGTTACTTTGTTTGGGGCTTAACTGGGGAGTGTAACCACGGGTTAAGGTACTTGCTTTGTTTGGACTAAAATAATGAAACTTCAGGTTAAGGTACTTGCTTTGTTTATTAAAATAAACTGTTAAACTACCAGTTAAGGTACTTAGATTTAATAAGTACCAAATTGGAGAGTTAAAGTGCAGGCTAAAGTACTTGGCTTTGTTGAGGATTGAATTGTAGAGTGCAACTACATGTTAAGTTACTTGCTTAGCATAGGACTAAGTTGGAGAGTGAAACTGCATATTAAGATATTTACTTTGTTTAGGACTAAATTTAGAGAGTGAAACTTCAGCTTAAAGCACTTGCTTTGTTTTGGATTAAATTGGAGAGTGAAATTGCATATTAATGTATTTGCTTTGTTTAGGACTACATTTAGAGAGTGAAACTTCAGGTTAAAGTGCTTGCTTTGTTTTGGACTAAATTGGAGAGTAAAATTGCAGGTTAAGGTAATTGCTTTGTTTAGGACTAAATTAGAGAGTGAAACTTGAGGTTAAAGTACGTGCTTTGTTTTGGATAAAATTGAAGAATGAAATTGCAGGCTAAGATAACGCTTTGTTTAGGTCTAAATTTACAGAGTGAAACTTCAAGTTAAAGTACTTGGTTTGTTTTGGTCTAAATTGGAGAATGGAATTGCAGATTAAGGTTAATGCTTTGTTTTGAACTAAATTAGAGAGTGAAACAGAAGGTCGAGGCACTTGTTTTGTTCAGGACAAAAGTAGAAAGATGATCTAGGGGTTAAGGTACTTGGCTTTGTTCAGCGCTTCTTTGGAAATTGAAACTACAACTTAGTAATTGCTTTGTTTAGAACTGAATTAGTTGAACTACAGGTTAAGGTACCTTCTTTGTTTAGAACTATATTGGAGAGTGAAACTACATGTTTTTATGGTTCTTGCTTTGTTTAGGACGGAATTAGAGACTGGAACTTCAGGTTAAATAAAGTTACTTGCTTTGTTTAGGATTAAATTGGAGAGTGGAATAATGGATTGTTGCTTGCTTTGTTTAGGACTAACTTGGAGAGTGGAACAGCAGGTTAAGGCACTCGCTTTGTTTAGGACTAATTGGGAGGGTGAAATTATGGATTGTTACTTGCTTTGCTTAAGACTAACTTGGAGAGTGGAACTTCAGGATAAGTTACTCGCTTTGTTTAGGACTAATTGGGAGGGTGAAATTATGGATTGTTACTTGCTTTGTTTAAGACTAACTGGAGAGTGGAACTTCAGGTTAAGGCACTCGCTTTGTTTAGGACTAATTGGGAGGGTGAAATTATGGATTGTTACTTGCTTTGCTTAAGACTAACTGGAGAGTGGAACTTCAGGGTAAGGAACTTAAGACTAACTGGAGAGTGGAACTGCAGGGTAAGGTACTTTGTTCGGGATCAAAAGAAAAAGAAAAAAAAAAGGGGGTGGGGTGGGGGGGGTGGGGTGGGGGGTGGGGGTGGGGAGGGGCAGTTATAACAGCAAGGGAAAGGAAAGGAAACCTACCTTCAGACGTTCAGTGAACTGACTTCAAAACAGTGAAGTGTCTGTAAGGCAATTTCTTTCCCTGGTGGTCTTACGCTTTGGAGGGATGGCGGGAACAGCGTGAAAGGGAACGGCAACCATTATTGGTCCGCCTATTGTCTTGGTAGAGAAAATGTAGACCATGGATGGGAGAAGGGGAGAGTTGGGGCTGGGAGGGAACTATGCGGTGATAGTAGTAGTAGTAGTAGTAGTAGTAGTAGTAGTTGTAGAAGCAGGGCAGCCATTTTTTTTTTTTTTTTTTTTTACCTCCGGAGACTGTAAGCCTACCACAAAAAGACCTCGATGCTGACAAACATTCTGCCCTCGCAGAAGCTGAGTCCGTGCGTGCTGGGAAAAGTACCAGCTGTATTCAGTAATCCATCACGGTTTGTTAGTCAAGTGTCTGGTAGTTCTGGCACACATCTAGCAGATTTGTCACGTTAGAGAGATGATAGATTGTGGACAACTAGCTGATTTGTTACGTTAGAGAGATGGTAGATTGCGGACATCTAGCAGATTTGTTACGTTATAGAGATGATAGATTGTGGACATCTAGCAGATTTGTTACGTTAGAGAGATGATAGATTGTGGACAACTAGCAGATTTGTTACGTTAGAGAGATGATAGATTGATGACACCCAGCAGATTTGTTACGTTATAGAGATGATATATTGTGGACAACTAGCAGATTTGTTACGTTATAGAGATGATATATTGTGGACAACTAGCAGATTTGCTACGTTAGAGAGATGATAGATTGTGGACAACCAGCAGATTTGTCACGTTAGAGAGATGATAGATTGTGGACAAATAGCAGATTTGGTACGTTGGAGAGATGATAGATTGTGGACAACTAGCAGATTTGTCACGTTATTGAGATGATAGATTGTGGACAACTTGCAGATTTGTCACGTTAGAGAGATGATAGATTGTGGACAACTAGCAGATTTGGTACGTTAGAGAGATGATAGATTGTGGACAACCAGCAGATTTGGTACTGTTATAGAGATGATAGATTGTGGACAACTTGCAGATTTGTTACGTTAGAGAGATGATAGATTGTGGACAACGAGCAGATTTGGTACGTTAGAGAGATGATAGATTGTGGACGACTAGCAGATTTGGTACGTTAGAGAGATGATAGATTGTGGACAACGAGCAGATTTGGTACGTTAGAGAGATGATAGATTGTGGACAACTTGCAGATTTGTTACGTTAGAGAGATGATAGATTGTGGACAACTAGCAGATTTGTCACGTTAGAGAGATGATAGATTGTGGACACCTAGCAGATTTGTTACGTTAGAGAGATGATAGATTGTGGACAACTAGCAGATTTGTTACGTTAGAGAGATGATGGATTGTGGACAACTAGCTGATTTGTTACGTTAGAGAGATGATGGATTGTGGACAACTAGCTGATTTGTTACGTTAGAGAGATGATGGATTGTGGACAACTAGATGATTTGTTACGTTAGAGAGACGATAGATTGTGGACAACTAGCAGATTTGTTACGTTAGAGAGATGATAGATTGTGGACAACTAGCAGACTTGTTACGTTATAGAGATGATAGATTGTGGACAACTAGCAGACTTGTTACGTTAGAGAGATGATAGATTGTGGACAACCAGCAGATTTGTTACGTTAGAGAGATGATAGATTGTGGACAACTAGCAGACTTGTTACGTTAGAGAGACGATAGATTGTGGACAACTAGCAGACTTGTTACGTTAGAGAGATGATAGATTGTGGACAACTAGCAGACTTGTTACGTTAGAGAGATGATAGATTGTAGATGCCTAGCAGATTTGGTATGTTAGAGAGATGATAGATTGTGAACAACTAGCAGACTTGTTGCGTTAGAGAGATGATAGATTGTAGACAACTAGCAAATTTGTTACGTTATAGAGATGATAGATTGTGGACGTCTAGCAGATTTGTTACGTTAGAGAGATGATAGATTGTGGACAACTAGCTGATTTGTTACGTTAGAGAGACGATAGGTTGTGGACAACCAGCAGATTTGTCACGTTAGAGAGATGATAGATTGTGGATGCCTAGCAGATTTGGTATGTTAGAGAGATGATAGATTGTGGATGCCTAGCAGATTTGTTACGTTATAAAGATGATAGATTGTGGACAACTAGCAGATTTGTTACGTTAGAGAGATGATAAATTGTGGATGCCTAGCAGATTTGTTACGTTAGAGAGATGATAGATTGTGGACAACCAGCAGATTTGTTACGTTAGAGAGATGATAGATTGTGGATGCCTAGCAGATTTGTCACGTTAGAGAGATGATAGATTGTGGACATCTAGCAGATTTGTCACGTTATAGAGATGATAGATTGTGGACATCTAGCAGATTTGTCACGTTATAGAGATGATAGATTGTGGACTTCTAGCAGATTTGTCACGTTAGAGAGATGATAGATTGTGGACATCTAGCAGATTTGTCACGTTATAGAGACGATAGATTGTGGACATCTAGCAGATTTGTCACGTTATAGAGATGATAGATTGTGGACATCTAGCAGATTTGTCACGTTAGAGAGATGATAGATTGTGGACATCTTGCAGATTTGTTACGTTATAGAGATGATAGATTGTGGACATCTTGCAGATTTGTCACGTTATAGAGACGATAGATTGTGGACAACTAGCAGATTTGTCACGTTATAGAGATGATAGATTGTGGACAACTAGCAGATTTGTCACGTTAGAGAGATGATAGATTGTGGACATCTTGCAGATTTGTTACGTTATAGAGATGATAGATTGTGGACATCTAGCAGATTTGTCACGTTATAGAGATGATAGATTGTGGACATCTTGCAGATTTGTTACGTTATAGAGATGATAGATTGTGGACATCTTGCAGATTTGTCACGTTAGAGAGATGATAGATTGTGGACATCTTGCAGATTTGTTACGTTATAGAGATGGTAGATTGTGGACATCTTGCAGATTTGTCACGTTAGAGAGATGATAGATTGTGGACATCTTGCAGATTTGTCACGTTATAGAGACGATAGATTGTGGACAACTAGCAGATTTGTCACGTTAGAGAGATGATAGATTGTGGACATCTTGCAGATTTGTCACGTTAGAGAGATGGTAGATTGTGGACATCTTGCAGATTTGTTACGTTATAGAGATGATAGATTGTGGACAACTAGCAGATTTGTTACGTTATAGAGATGATAGATTGTGGACAAATAGCAGATTTGTTACGTTAGAGAGATGATAGATTGTGGACATCTTACAGATTTGTCACGTTAGAGAGACGATAGATTGTGGACAACTAGCAGATTTGTTACGTTATAGAGATGATAGATTGTGGACAACCAGCAGATTTGTTACGTTAGAGAGATGATAGATTGTGGACATCTTGCAGATTTGTCACGTTAGAGAGGTGGTAGATTGTGGACATCTAGCAGATTTGTCACGTTAGAGAGATGGTAGATTGCGGACATCTAGCAGATTTGTTACGTTATAGAGATGATAGATTGTGGACATCTAGCAGATTTGTCACGTTATAGAGATGATAGATTGTGGACATCTAGCAGATTTGTCACGTTATAGAGATGATAGATTGTGGACATCTAGCAGATTTGTCACGTTATAGAGATGATAGATTGTGGACATCTAGCAGATTTGTCACGTTATAGAGACGATAGATTGTGGACATCTTGCAGATTTGTCACGTTATAGAGATGATAGATTGTGGACATCTAGCAGATTTGTCACGTTATAGAGACGATAGATTGTGGACACTAGCAGATTTGTTACGTTATAGAGATGATAGATTGTGGACACCTAGCAGATTTGTCACGTTAGAGAGACGATAGATTGTGGACAACTAGCAGATTGTTACGTTAGAGAGATGATAGATTGTGGACAACTAGCAGATTTGTACGTTAGAGAGATGATAGATTGTGGACACCAGCAGATTTGTACGTTAGAGAGATGATAGATTGTGGACACTAGCAGATTTGTTACGTTAGAGAGATGATAGATTGTGGACAACTAGCAGATTTGTTACGTTAGAGAGACGATAGATTGTGGACATCTAGCAGATTTGTTACGTTAGAGAGACGATAGATTGTGGACAACTAGCAGATTTGTTACGTTAGAGAGATGATAGATTGTGGACATCTAGCAGATTTGTACGTTATAGAGATGATAGATTGTGGACATCTAGCAGATTTGTTACGTTATAGAGATGATAGATTGTGGACACTAGCAGATTTGTTAGTTAGAGAGACGATAGATTGTGGACAACTAGCAGATTTGTTACGTTAAGAGAGATGATTGTTGGACATCTAGCAGATTTGTTACGTTATAGAGATGATAGATTGTGGACAACCAGCAGATTTGTCACGTTATAGAGATGATAGATTGTGGATCTAGCAGATTTGTACGTTAGAGAGATGATAGATTGTGGACACTAGCAGATTGTTACGTTAGAGAGATGATAGATTGTGGACATCTAGCAATTTGTTACGTATAGAGATGATAGATTGTGGACATCTAGCAGATTTGTTACGTTATAGAGATGATAGATTGTGGACATCTAGCGATTTGTTACGTTAGAGAGACTGATAGATTGTGGACAACCAGCAGATTTGTACGTTAGAGAGATGATAGATTGTGGAACTAGCAGATTTGTTCGTTAGAGAGATGATAGATTGTGGACTCTAGCAGATTTGTTACGTTATAGAGATGATAGATTGTGGACAACTAGCAGATTTGTTACGTTAGAGAGATGATAATTGTGGACACTAGCAGATTTGTACGTTAGAGAGATGATAGATTGTGGACAACCAGCAGATTTGTTACGTTAGAGAGATGATAGATTGTGGGACATCTAGCAGATTTGTTACGTTAGAGAGATGATAGATTGTGGACATCTAGCAGATTTGTCACGTTATAGAGATGATAGATTGTGGACAACTAGCAGATTTGTCACGTTAAGAGATGATAGATTGTGGACCTAGCAGATTTGTACGTTAGAGAGATGATAGATTGTGGACATCTAGCAGATTTGTCAGTTAAGAGACGATAGATTGTGGACACTAGCAGATTTGTCACGTTATAGAGATGATAGATTGTGGACATCTAGCAGATTTGTCACGTTAGAGAGATGATAGATTGTGGACATCTTGCAGATTTGTTACGTTATAGAGATGATAGATTGTGGACATCTTGCAGATTTGTCACGTTATAGAGATGATAGATTGTGGACAACTAGCAGATTTGTCACGTTATAGAGATGATAGATTGTGGACAACTAGCAGATTTGTCACGTTAGAGAGATGATAGATTGTGGACATCTTGCAGATTTGTCACGTTAGAGAGGTGGTAGATTGTGGACATCTAGCAGATTTGTCACGTTAGAGAGATGTAGATTGCGGACAACTAGCAGATTTGTTACGTTATAGAGATGATAGATTGTGGACATCTAGCAGATTTGTCACGTTATAGAGATGATAGATTGTGGACATCTAGCAGATTTGTCACGTTATAGAGGATGATAGATTGTGGACATCTAGCAGATTTGTCACGTTATAGAGATGATAGATTGTGGACATCTAGCAGATTTGTCACGTTATAGAGACGATAGATTGTGGACATCTTGCAGATTTGTCACGTTATAGAGATGATAGATTGTGGACATCTAGCAGATTTGTCACGTTATAGAGACGATAGATTGTGGACATCTAGCAGATTTGTCACGTTATAGAGATGATAGATTGTGGACATCTTGCAGATTTGTCACGTTAGAGAGATGGTAGATTGTGGACATCTAGCAGATTTGTTACGTTATAGAGATGATAGATTGTGGACATTTTGCAGATTTGTTACGTTAGAGAGATGGTAGATTGTGGACATCTTGCAGATTTGTCACGTTTAGAGAGATGATAGATTGTGGACATCTAGCAGATTTGTTACGTTATAGAGATGATAGATTGTGGACATCTTGCAGATTTGTCACGTTAGAGAGATGATAGATTGTGGACAACTAGCAGATTTGGTACGTTAGAGAGATGATATTGTGGACACCTAGCGATTTGTTACCTTAGAGAGATGATAGATTGTGGACAACTAGCAGATTTGGTACGTTAGAGAGATGATAGATTGTGGACAACTAGCAGATTTGTTACGTTAGAGAGATGATAGATTGTGGACATCTTGCAGATTTGTTACGTTAGAGAGATGATAGATTGTGGACATCTTGCAGATTTGTCACGTTAGAGAGACGATAGATTGTGGACATCTTGCAGATTTGTTACGTTATAGAGATGATAGATTGTGGACATCTTGCAGATTTGTCACGTTAGAGAGACGATAGATTGTGGACAACTAGCAGATTTGTTACGTTAGAGAGATGATAGATTGTGGACAACTAGCTGATTTGTTACGTTAGAGAGATGATAGATTGTGGACATCTTGCAGATTTGTTACATTAGAGAGACGATAGATTGTGGACACATAGCAGATTTGTCACGTTAGAGAGATGATAGATTGTGGACACTTGCAGATTTGTCACGTTAGAGAGACGATAGATTGTGGACATCTTGCAGATTTGTTACGTTATAGAGATGATATATTGTGGACATCTTGCAGATTTGTTACGTTAGAGTGATGATAGATTGTGGACATCTTGCAGATTTGTCACGTTAGATGATAGATTGTGGACAACCAGCAGATTTGTCACGTTATAGAGATGATAGATTGTGGACATCTTGCAGATTTGTTACGTTAGAGAGATGATAGATTGTGGATATCTTGCAGATTTGTTACGTTATAGAGATGATAGATTGTGGACATCCAGCGATTTGTTACGTTATAGAGACGATAGATTGTGGACAACCAGCAGATTTGTTACGTTATAGAGACGATAGATTGTGGACACTAGCAGATTTGTTACGTTAGAGAGATGATAGATTGTGGACATCTAGCAGATTTGTTACGTTATGAGAGATGATAGATTTGGACATCTTGCAGATTTGTTACGTTAGAGAGAGATAGATTGTGGACAACCAGCAGATTTGTTCACGTTAAGAGATGATAGATTGTGGACATCTAGCAGATTTGTCACGTTAGTAGAGATGATAGATTGTGGACTCTAGCAGATTTGTTACGTTATAGAGAGATAGATTGTGGACACTAGCAGATTTGTTACGTTAGAGAGATGATAGATTGTGGACAAACTAGCAGATTTGTTACGTTATAGAGATGATAGATTGTGGACACCTAGCAGATTTGTTCACGTTAGAGAGATATAGATTGTGGACAACCAGCAGATTTGTTACGTTATAGAGATGATAGATTGTGGACAACTAGCAGATTTGTTACGTTAGAGAGATGATAGATTGTGGACATCTGCAGATTTGTTACGTTAGAGAGACGATAGATTGTGGACACTTGCAGATTTGTTACGTTAGAGAGATGATAGATTGTGGACAACCAGCAGATTTGTCACGTTAGAAGATGATAGATTGTGGCACTAGCAGATTTGTTACGTTATAGAGATGATAGATTGTGGACATCTTGCAGATTTGTTACGTTAGAGAGACGATAGATTGTGGACAACTAGCAGATTTGTTACGTTATAGAGATGATAGATTGTGGACAACCAGCAGATTTGTTACGTTATAGAGACGATAGATTGTGGACAACCAGCAGATTTGTTACGTTAGAGAGATGATAGATTGTGGACTTCTAGCAGATTTGTTACGTTATAGAGATGATAGATTGTGGACATCTTGCAGATTTGTTACGTTAGAGAGACGATAGTTTGTGGACAACTAGCAGATTTGTTACGTTATAGAGATGATAGATTGTGGACAACCAGGAGATTTGTTACGTTATAGAGACGATAGATTGTGGACAACCAGCAGATTTGTTACGTTATAGAGACGATAGATTGTGGACAACTAGCAGATTTGTGACGTTAGAGAGATGATAGATTGTGGACATCTAGCAGATTTGTTACGTTAGAGAGATTATAGATTGTGGACATCTTGCAGATTTGTTACGTTAGAGAGATGATAGATTGTGGACAACCAGCAGATTTGTCACGTTATAGAGATGATAGATTGTGGACACCTAGCAGATTTGTTACGTTATAGAGATGATAGATTGTGGACATCTTGCAGATTTGTTACGTTAGAGAGACGATAGATTGTGGACAACTAGCAGATTTGTTACGTTAGAGAGATGATAGATTGTGGACAACCAGCAGATTTGTTACGTTATAGAGACGATAGATTGTGGACAACCAGCAGATTTGTTACGTTATAGAGACGATAGATTGTGGACAACTAGCAGATTTGTGACGTTAGAGAGATGATAGATTGTGGACATCTAGCAGATTTGTTACGTTAGAGAGATGATAGATTGTGGACAACTAGCAGATTTGTGACGTTAGAGAGATGATAGATTGTGGACATCTAGCAGATTTGTTACGTTAGAGAGATGATAGATTGTGGACAACTAGCAGATTTGTTACGTTAGAGAGATGATAGATTGTGGACAACGAGCAGATTTGTTACGTTAGAGAGATGATAGATTGTGGACAAATAGCAGATTTGTTACGTTATAGAGACGATAGATTGTGGACAACTAGCAGATTTGTTACGTTAGAGAGATGATAGATTGTGGACAACTAGCAGATTTGTTACGTTAGAGAGATGATAGATTGTGGACATCTAGCAGATTTTGTTACGTTAGAGAGACGATAGATTGTGGACAACTAGCAGATTTGTCACGTTAGAGAGATGATAGATTGTGGACAACCAGCAGATTTGTTACGTTAGAGAGATGATAGATTGTGGACAACTAGCAGATTTGTCACGTTAAAGAGATGATAGATTGTGGACAACCAGCAGATTTGTTACGTTAGAGAGATGATAGATTGTGGACATCTAGCAGATTTGTTACGTTAGAGAGACGACAGATTGTGGACAACTAGCAGATTTGTTATGTTAGAGAGACGATAGATTGTGGACAACCAGCAGATTTGTCATGTTAGAGAGATGATAGATTGTGGACAACTAGCAGATTTGTTACGTTAGAGAGATGGTAGAGTGTGGACAACTAGCAGATTTGTTACGTTAGAGAGATGGTAGAGTGTGGACAACTAGCAGATTTGTTATGTTAGAGAGACGATAGATTGTGGACAACTAGCAGATTTGTTACGTTATAGAGACGATAGATTGTGGACAACTAGCAGACTTGTTACGTTAGAGAGATGATAGATTGTGGACAACTAGCAGATTTGTCACGTTAGAGAGACGATAGATTGTGGACAAATAGCAGATTTGTTACGTTAGAGAGATGATAGATTGTGGACAAGCTCCTTTTGTCTTGGCCTGTGTGGTGGTATGGAAACTGAAACTAACAGGATGAATGGTGGCCTGGCTTTTTCAGGGTATGAGACATTAACCCTTTGATTCTTGCGTCCTGTCCTCCAGGATCCTGCACTGTCAACCATGCCAACAAAGCAGAAACATAACCCTTTGACTCCCTCACCCTATCCACCAGCTTCCTGCAGGAAGCTGGTGGATAGGGTGAGGGAGTCAAAGGGTTACGTTTTTGCAGTTGGTGGATAGGGTGCGGGAGTCAAAGGGTTAATTAAAGCATTAAAGGAGGAGAGTAGGGTTTGCGCTTAGCGAGTGAGATGTTAGGAGAGTAACGAGGTTTACACCGCGTCGTTCACAAGTGTCCTGCTATAGTTATTGGATTGTGGTTAGGAAGCAGTGTTGTGTGGAAGAGTGGGAGTACTATCAGTGTTAAACACCCTAATGTTGTTGTTCTTCTTTTATCTCTTCGCGTTTGTACCATTATGGGTGTCCGGGGAGAAATAGAGTTGACGGTCAGCAGCAAAGCTGGAAGGAAGGCCAAAGTAAAGAAATACCATGTGACCTTTATTAGGTCTCTTTCGTGCCATCGATCCATGTCTTAAGTAATTTTGTTTGTAGCTAGAATTCATGTTGGGCGTGGGAGAGGGCAAGCGTGTATGAGTGAGTGAGTGAGTGAGTGAGTGAGTGTGTGTGTGTGTGTGTGTGTGTGTGCGCGCGCGCGCGCGCGTGCGTGGTGCGTGCGTGATGCGTGCGTGCGTGTGTGTGTCTGTGTGTGTGTGTATGTGTGTTGTGTGTGTGTGTGTGTGTGTGTGTGGAAAGGTCGAGAGTTTGAAAACCTCAGGCGATTTTCACAAATTTTATTTTTGATCCTAAATTGTTCTATCAATAGATAAGATACATACGCAAGGAAGGACCTCAAAGGCCTTGCCAACACGTAGGACTTATGCGTAGGCTTAAGGCGTATGCCATGATTGTTTTGATTCTTTTCCCTCAAACGGCACCAAATGCAAATGCACATGGAATTTATTCCGAGTGCGGAGACGTTGTCTTGAGAAACTGAAACTGAAACTGAAACTTTACAGTAGCAGCACAGTACAGTACAATACAGTGCAGTACAGTAAACGACCTTTATCTTTACAGAGTACAGACCTACTACTAAGGGAACGGCGGTACTGAAAACTTAGTCTGTGCGGTCATATCACCGAAACTTGAGTCTTGTGTGCTGAGGGGGAACGCACCAGCTGCAATGGTCCGCCATGCATTGTTTGTTAAGTGTCTGGTGGGTATGGCGCAATTTCCGCCACTGTCTCGTTAGGGAGAGAGAGCACAGGCAGCGAGTGACTTCCCTTTGTTCTGATTTTGACGGTAAAACTGAGTGGAAAAGAAAAGAACACAAAAGGAAAAAATCCGTTCTGTTTGACACTCCACTCCACCACTCCACTCCACTACACTACACTACACTACACTACACCGACACGACCCCGACACTACACTACGCTACACAGTACAACACGACACGACACGATAGAAGCTTATAAATTGTGATGGTCTTAACCAAACGATGATAGCAGTTCAAACCCCCATCGCCTGTACGTTTTAAGATCTTTACCCGTACAAAGGGCTTGATGGTTCGGATCATTGGTGGTGGATTTGATAAGAGGGCGTAATTAGGGAACTGATGGCAATGGATCTGGTTGTACAACAGATTTATACTTTCAGTCAATTCTTTGCTAAAGAGACGTGTTGAAGTACGCACTTGATGCCACATATATGCACAACACGTCACATACCATGTGATGGAAGACCCAAACTAATCTACTTAATTTTTGTTTTTACTGTTGAAGTATTGTGTTTGTTTTGAAATGTTTATAGCCCTGATGTGGCTCTACACAGTCGGCTGGGCTTTGGGAAGTATTGTGTATGTTTTGAAACGGTTATAGCCCTGATATGGCTCTACACAGTCGGCTGGGCTTTAAGCAACAATAACAGTATCAGTGACAGTAATCATTCTGTTTGCTTTTGGATTAATATTACTATTTTTTTGTTGTTGTTATTTTGGATTGACCGTGTGAAATTCCGGTTGCTCTTCCCAGTCAGAGTGCGCTGCCACAGTGATTCCCACACACTTTCTTGATTTCTTTTAATATCTCTATGTGTCAGTTTGTTTTCCCAACGAAAGTTGACTTTGTGCAGAATTTTGCCAAGGACAACTTCTTTGTTGTCATGGGATCATGAACGTACGCTGAGTGTGTGCTGCGCACCTGACTTCCGTGTATTATATCGTCGGAAAGACTAGCACCTAGATCACCACTTGAGATCTGTGATTCGAACCTGGGTTTCTCACGTCCTGGACAGGTGCTTTAACCACTTGGCCTCACAATTCATACTCCTCAAGGCAAATGCCATAATCCTTTGCAGAATTTATGGGATGTACAATAATGTAGATGATATTGATCTCCTTCTGTATTTATGTGTAAGATTAATGTGCTGGCTGCCCATCTTTGCGTTCCGTCAGTGTATAGTCCTTTGTAAAACTCTCTTGAGATTGTACTTATTTCATGAGACGTAAGATAACGTAGAATGGCGAGGCATTGGTGCTCTGGGTCCCATCCGCACCTCGGGTGTTTCTTGTTAACTACATCGTCATGTGCCCTGTGGCATGGCGTTGGCGATCATGACCCTCCATATGTATCTTTCCCTTGTTGCCGCAAGCACATCTTCCACCTTCTCTGTCCTCAGACACTCTGTAAATCCATCCAATATTTTCTCCCTGGGTCTACCCGGTGCTCTCTTTCCCTCCAGCTTTCCTGTTGTGACCAGGTGCCGTATTTCCCCTTTCCTCATAAAATGGCCTATAAATGTTGCCTGTCTTTTCCTTGTCTTCCTTATCAATGATCTTCTTGTGTCTGCCTCCATGGAACTCCCAACATTCTTTTTAGAAACCGTATCTCGGCTGCCTCAATCTTGTCCTGGCTGTGTGTGTTGACTGTCCACGCCTCACAACCGTATAACATTAATGCTTCCATGTAATATTCAAGAACTCTCTTCCTGACGTTAATTGACAGGCATTAGTTGGTAAGAATGCTTTTCATCTTCTTGAATGCTGTTTTGGTTCGGCCGATTCTGCTGGCTATTTGTGATGTGCGTTTGCCGTCTGGTGAGATGATCGTTCCCAGATATTTAAACTTATCAACCTGTCTCAAGGTTGTGTGCCGTTTGCTGTTATTTTGTTAACTACATACATGTACTTCCGAAATACAGCTCCTCTAGCTGAACCAGACATACTTCTCAAATAAGTTCTGTAAGTTGAACCATAATATATACTTCTCTGATACACTTCTGTCAGTTGAACCATACACACTTTTCAAATAAGTTCTGTAAGCTGAACCATACACACGTTACCGAGGTACAGGCCGAAACTTGAAGAAGGCAGGCAGTGCTTTATGTGTAGCCTGTTCACAAAGGACTCCACAATTCCTAACAGAAAGGGGAGCTATGTTGAGCGCTGGTATTGATCTGTCTGTTGACGAGGCCACTACTACTAAGTCATTCTCCGCATAGCTTTCCGTTCCCTGTGGAACAATCAGCCGAGGTCTGCTTTTCCTTAACCCTTTGACTCTCGCATCCTATTCACCAACTGCAAAAACTTAACCCTTTGACTCCCACACCCTATCCACCAGCTTCCTTGCGGGAAGCTGGTGGATAGGGGTGAGGGAGTCTAAGGGTTAAATTTTTTGCTTTGCTAGCATGACTGACAATGCAGGATGCTGGTGGACAGGGTGCGGGAGTCAAAGGGTTAACTATGGTTCTGTAAGACAGTGTGCGACTGCAGATGTGAGAGGAAAGCTGTCAGAACACAAACTATTTGAGAAGTCTGTTGAATATGGTATGTTGTGGCGCAGATTGTTAGATCTTATTATTTTCCTAAGTATTAGGTAGTAGATAGGAACAGGGTTGCAAACCAAATATTCAAAGACAGTTTTGTTTGGACTTTCATGGTGGAAACTGTTCGATCTTTACAGTATTTACAGTTTCTGAGGAGTTCGGTAAAAAGTATCGTCTTGTTTAGAATACAGAATCTTTGTCACTCACTCTCTCTCTCTCTCTCTCTCTGTCTGTCTGTCTCTGTCTGTCTCTCTGTCTTTGTCTCTCAGTCTCTGTCTCTCTGTCTCTGTCTCTCTGTGTCTGTCTCTGTCTGTGTGTCTGTCTGTCTGTCTCTCTTCAGATTTGGAAGAAGGGAAAGGCTGTTATTTGGAATATCTATATCTATATCTATCTATCTGTCTGTCTGTCTGTCTTTCTGTCTGTCTATCTATCTATCTATCTATCTGTCTGTCTGTCTGTCTATCTATCTATCTATCTATCTATCTATCTATCTATCTATCTATCTATCTATCTATCTGTCTGTATATCTATGTACATAAACGTACATTATATATATGTGTATATATATGTAAATATATAATTATATATATGTGTTTGTGTGTATATGTATGTATGTATGTGTGTGTTCGTTCGTTGCTTGATTTAACGTCTTTTCACTATAAGTGATATTAGACGGAATGTGTATGTGTGTGTGTGTGTGTGTGTGTGTGTGTGTGTGTGTGTGTGTGTGTGTGTGTGTGTGTGTGTGTGTGTGTGTGTGTGTGTGTGGTGTGTGTGTGTGTGGTGTGTATGTGTGTTTATATATAAATAGAGGAGACGCTGTTAGTTGGAGCATACATATGAATGTATATATATATTGAATATTCCTGTAGAATACATTCATGATCGTCATACCTTCTTTGTTTCTGAACGCCCGTATATCATTAGCAGAACCAGCAACGTAGACATGAATGTTATGTTTCTGGGTGTGGGAGAGGCTGTTATTCAAAGATTTTATATCGAATGTTCTTGTGCAACTGAAACCTTTTCGCCCTGCTTGGCTCCTCGTTAAAATAGAGCCTACACAGGAAAGAGGAATGGCTCCAACAGAAAATAGCTTTTGCTCTTTTAGTGATTGCCTTTTCTTTTGCTGTTTTGTTTTCATTTTATCTGTTAATTTACTGGCTTTCCTTTTGTTCATATTTTCCCCCCCCTAACTGCCGATAACACCACTGGTTTAAGTCAACAGCATACAGTTTGTATTAATTTTAAAACTAAGTGTTAGTTTGGATCGTGCATAATATTGTCATGGATTTACTGCATCTTGCTATGTTCATGTTTCACACAGTATCAAAATACAATCTTAAAAGAATCAAAAAGAAACGAAACAAAACGATAAAATAAGAAATGGTCAAGCCATTGTAATAGTCTCCACTTTCTCATACAAAACATACTACAGAAAATCTTTTTTTTTTTTTTTTTTTTTTACTTCTCAGAATCATTATGACCTTGAAGAAGCGTCAGCTGAAATAAGATATGGCGTGTATCAATGACAATGGTATACTGTCATAGCGGCAAGAAAGGATTGCAAACATTGTCAGAAGTTGTACACATTGTCAGATGTTGTAGATATTGTCAGATGTTGTAGACATTGTCAGAAGTTGTAAACATTGTCAGAAGTTGTAGACATTGTCAGAAGTTGTAGACATTGTCAGATGTTGTAGATATTGTCAGATGTTGTAAACATTGTCAGATGTTGTAGATATTGTCAGAAGTTGTAGACATTGTCAGAAGTTGTAGATATTGTCAGATGTTGTAAACATTGTCAGATGTTGTAGATATTGTCAGAAGTTGTAGACATTGTCAGATGTTGTAGACATTGTCAGATGTTGTAGACATTGTCAGATGTTGTAAACATTGTCAGAAGTTGTAGATATTGTCAGAAGTTGTAGACATTGTCAGAAGTTGTAGACATTGTCAGATGTTGTAGACTATTGTCAGAAGTTGTAAACATTGTCAGAAGTTGTAGACATTGTCAGAAGTTGTAGACATTGTCAGAAGTTGTAGACATTGTCAGAGTTGTAGACATTGTCAATGTTGTAGATCATTGTCAGAAGTTGTAGACATTGTCAGAAGTTGTAGACATTGTCAGATGTTGTAGAATTGTCAGAAGTTGTAGACATTGTCAGATGTTGTAGACATTGTCAGAAGTTGTAGACATTGTCAGAAGTTGTAGACATTGTCAGAATGTTGTAGACATTGTCAGAAGTTGTAGACATTGTCAGAAGTTGTAACATTGTCAGAAGTTGTAGACATTGTCAGAAGTTGTAGACATTGTCAGATGTTGTAAACATTGTCAGAAGTTGTAGAATTGTCAGAAGTTGTAGACATTGTCAGAAGTTGTAGACATTGTCAGAATGTTGTAGACATTGTCAGAAGTTGTAGACATTGTCAGATGTTGTAGACATTGTCAGAAGTTGTAGATATTGTCAGAATTGTAGACATTGTCAGAAGTTGTAGACATTGTCAGAAGTTGTAGACATTGTCAGAAGTTTGTAACATTGTCAGAAGTTGTAGAATTGTCAGAAGTTGTAGACATTGTCAGAGTTGTAGACATTGTCAGATTGAAGATTGTAGAGTTAAATTGTCAGATGTTGTAGACATTGTCAGATGTTGTAGACATTGTCAGAAGTTGTAGACATTGTCAGATGTTGTAGATATTGTCAGATGTTGTAGACATTGTCAGAAGTTGTAGACATTGTCAGAAGTTGTAGACATTGTCAGAAGTTGTAGACATTGTCAGAAGTTGTAGACATGTCAGATGTTGTAGACATTGTCAGAAGTTGTAGATACATTGTCAGAAGTTGTAGACATTGTCAGATGTTGTAAGCAATTGTCAGAAGTTGTAGACATTGTCAGAAGTTGTAGACATTGTCAGAAGTTGTAGACATTGTCAGATGTTGTAGACATTGTCAGAAGTTGTAGACATTGTCAGATGTTGTAGACATTGTAAGAAGTTGTAAATTGTCAGAAGTTGTAAACATTGTCAGAAGTTGTAGACATTGTCAGAAGTTGTAGACAATTGTCATAGAGTTGTAGACATTGTCAGAAGTTGTAGAATTGTCAGAAGTTTGTAGACATTGTCAGAAGTTGTGATAGAATTGTGTCAGAATGTTGTAGACATTGTCAGATGTTGTAGACATTGTCAGAAGTTGTAGAATTGTCAGAAGTTGTAGACATTGTCAGAAGTTGTAGAATTGTCAGAAGTTGTAGACATTGTCAGAAGTTGTAGACATTGTCAGATGTTGTAGACATTGTCAGAAGTTGTAGAATATTGTCAGAAGTTGTAGACATTGTCAGAAGTTTGTAAAGACATGTCAGAATTGTAACATTGTCAGAAGTTGTAGATATTGTCAGAAGTTGTAGACATTTGTCAGAAGTTGTAGACATTTGTACAGTTGTAAGTTGTAGAATTGTCAGAAGTTGTAACATTGTCAGAAGTTGTAGACATTGTCAGAAGTTGTAGACATTGTCAGAAGTTGTAGACTATTGTCAGAAGTTTGTAATGACATTGTCAGAAGTTTGTAGACATTGTCAGAAGTTGTAGACATTGTCCAGAAGTTGTAAGACATTGTCAGAAGTTGTAGTAATTGTCAGATGTTGTAGACATTGTCAGAAGTTGTAATGTTGTCAGAAGTTGTAGATGTCAGAAGTTGTAGACATTGTCAGAAGTTGTAGACATTGTCATGATGTTGTAGATTAGTTGATAATGTTGTAGATGTTGTCAGAAGTTGTAGACATTGTCAGATGTTGTAGAATTGTCAGAAGTGTTGTAGAGATTGTCAGATGTTTAGATTGTAAATATTGTCAAGATGTTGTAGATTGTAGTTGTAGACATTGTCAGAGTGTGTAGATGTGTCAGAGTTGTAAATTGTCAGAAGTTGTAGACTATTGTCAGAGTTGTAGACATTGTCAGATTTGAATGTAGAATTTGTTCAGATGTTGTAGACATTGTCAGAAGTTGTAAGACATTGTCAGAGTTGTAGACATTGTCAGAAGTTGTAGACATTGTCAGAAGTTGTAGACATTGTCAGATGTTTGTAGATATTGTCAGATGTTGTAGACATTGTCGAAGTGTAGAATTGCAATTGTAGACATT
>JAPXFY010000023.1:61785830-61788330 GCA_030674185.1 Monoplex corrugatus
TGCCTTGCTGGTCCCTCTTTGTTTCTGCCTTTGTTCCTTTACTTTCTGTCATTTCTTCCTATCGTTTTCTGCCTTGCTGGTCCCTCTTTGTTTCTGCCTTTGTTCCTTTACTTTCTGTCATTTCTTACTATCATTTTCTTTCTGCCTTGCTGGTCCATTCACCTGTATGTGTTCGGTAAAGTCTTACGTACTTTCTCTTAAGATTGATATAATTGGGTACATGTATTAAGTGCATATTTTTGGCTCTGGGGAGGTGAGGCATGCGGAAGCAATTTTAGGTAATGTATGCCCGTTTTTATATATGTTTTGGTGTCCTTTGGTATGCTTAAATTTTTATTCAGGTGTGGTTTTTAAATCCCCTGTGCGATAAATTGGACAGAGTGGTCAACGCCAGGGGGGCATGTCCTAAGATTATGTGCGCGAATGCATTCATGTGTCTTTTCTTTTTTTTTTTTTCCTGTTGAAATTTTATGTTTTGAAACGGTTATAGCCCTGATGTATAGCTGTACGTGGTTGGCTTGGCTTTAAACAATAACAATAACAATAACAAATAATAACAACAACGATAGGTCCCGTCGTAACACCTCTCCAGATTTCAAGATCTCGCCCGTGCAAAAGGTTTTGCTAAGGCTGAAAAGTTCCGCCAAATAATTGCTGGCAGATTTTTATGGATAGAGTATATGGATTTGTCCAAGCCGGGAATACTCTTAGGCAATCTTTAGACTCTAAAACTCCCACGTGTCCTGTTCACGGCGAACTCGAGAGAGAGAGAGAGAGAGAGAGAGAGAGAGAGAGAGAGAGAGAGAGAGAGAGAGAGAGAGAGAGAGAGAGAGGAGAGAGAGAGAGAGAGAGGAGAGAGAGAGAGAGATGACGTAGATGTATTTATATTTATTAGAGAGAGAGAGAGAGGATGGATGTAACTTAGATTCGTTTTATTTATTTATTTATTTAGAGAGAGAGAGAGAGAGAGGATGTAACTCAATTCGTGTATGAATTTTTGATAGTCATGCAAAACGATGATACAGTTGAAATGATTAAACCTGTATTTACACAAACTGAAACAGCAACTGCACGAATTACCATTTGAAGTAAAGAAAAAAGAAATTAAACAAACAAACAAACAACACCCCAAACAAAATTGACAGAAAAAAAGAACGAACGAAAGAAGGAGAGAGAAAGCGAGGAAGAGAGAAGACCACGAAGAAGACGGAGACGGGGAGAGAGAGAGAGAGAGAGAGAGAGAGAGAGAGAGAGAGAGAGAGAGAGAGAGAGAGAGAGAGAGAGAGAGAGAGAGAGAGAGAGAGGGGGGGGTGTGATATGGACGCTGTGTTAAATTAACTAGCCTGCAGTCGACTTGATAGTGTGGCCATGCCGTGACAATAATACGCTTGAAGGTCTATCACATATTGCATGCCTGCAATGAAAGATAGCATTGAGGGAGGAAGAAGGAGGAGGAAAGGGAGAAAGACACACATACACACACACACACACACCCCACACACACACACACACACACACACACACACACACACACACACACACACACACACACACAGAGATACAGCACACACACACACACACAGATACAGACACACAGACACCCACCCACGCAAGAGTTCGAACTGAAAGTCCAAGTGTTAACACCTCATCAACATTCAATTTTATTTATTTTGCATGGAATATTGCACTGTCTCTTTGTCTGTCTTTATCTGTCTGTCTGTCTGTCTCTTTGTAGCTCTGTCCCTCTTTGTTTCTCTCTATCTGTCTTTCTTTATGTCTGTCTGGCTTTTTGTAGCTCTGTCTCTCTCTGTTTCTCTCTGTCTGTCTGTCTGTCTGTCTTTATTATCTGTCTGTCTCTTTGCAGCTCTGTTCCTCTTTGTTTCTCTCTCTGTATCTGTCTTTATGTCTGTCTGGCTCTTTGTAGCTCTGTCTCTCTTTTGTTTTTGTTTTTTCTCTCTCTCTCTGTCTTTATCTGTCTGTCCCATTGAAGCTCTGTCTCTCTCTGTTTCTCTCTCTCTCTGTCTGTCTTTATCTGTCTGTCTGTCTGTCTCTTTGTAGCTCTGTCTCTCTCTCTCTGTTTCTTTCTCTCTTTGTATTCTTTCTCTTTCTCTCTTTGCAGTTCTGTCCCTCTTTGTTTCTCTCTCTCTCTCTCTGTCTTTATCTGTCTGTCTCTTTGTTTGTCTGTTTTTCTCTCTCTCTCTGTCTGTCTGTCTTTTATCTGTCTGCCTGTCTGTCCCTTTGTAGCTCTGTCTCTCTCTGTTTCTCTCTCTGTGTTCTCTCTATCTGTCTGTCTCTGTCTGTCTCTGTCTGTCTCTGTCTGTCTGTCTGTCTGTCTCTCTCTCTCTCTCTCTCTCTGTTTTTCTTTTTTAAGTTCTAGTCAGGTATGCAGACGAGAAACGGTAAGTCTGAAAAATAGCTTGTAGCTAATAAGTTAACAGCTGGAAAATAGAATATCACTGTCGTTGTCGTTGTCATTGTTATTGTCATTCTCTTTCTGTCT
>JAPXFY010000023.1:61795830-61835830 GCA_030674185.1 Monoplex corrugatus
GTGTGTGTGTGTGTGTGTGTGTGTGTGTGTGTGTGTGTGTGTGTGTGTGTGTGTGTGTGTGTGTGTGAGAGAGAGAGAGAGAGAACTGTTGACGATTTCTGATAGTTGTGAACAGCAGCAACTCAAGTCGCTGGACATTGGACATTGGATGTTTTATTTAAATAGCTCGTTGTGACGGAGATGAACAATATTCAGCACAAATAGTGTATAAGTACATATTCAAAATCTACATATTGATAGACATATACAATAATACAACTAAGTCAACATATACATGAATTGCATTTGTGACGCAATCTCTACAACTGTCTTTTGACATTTATATGAAAATTGTGCAAACGCTTTAATGTCACCTTCATTTCTGGGCGAGGAAAGGGATGACACTTGGATTTTCTTAATGTCTAGAAACTGTTGTTAAACCGAGTGCCACAGGCATGCCCTAGACCGTATTCATTCTTGATTATATCACTTGAAATGGATCATCACCATCATCATGTGCCCTGCCACATGGCGTTGGCGATCATGGCCCTCCATATGCATCTGTCCCTTGTCGCCGCAAGCACATCTTCCACCTTGTCTGTCCTCAGCCTCCCTGCAAGTCCGTGAAAATGAAAATAGTGCAAACGACTTAATGTCATCTTTATTTTTGGACGAGGAAAGGAATGACAACTGAAACACTCTTGGATTTTCATAATGTCTAGAAAACTGTCGTTAGCTGATGCCGTAGACTGTATTCATTCTTGATTATATTACTTGAGATGGATGTCGACGTAAAACTGAATTTACCTAACCTTACATCACATAGTGTACGGCAAAGTCAGTCGCGATCAGTCTCAGAACCTGTGCAGTTAGTATTGTTATCACATACAGCTTATACATGAAATTGCGTACATCAGAGTTGGTATCATAAAGGAAAGAAAAGAAATTTCATCGCTGGGACATCCTTGGTCAAATGCTTAGAAGCCTCTTTATGTACATTTGCTTTCTACATTGGTCACCTACATGCAGAAACTCACTGATTTATTGTCTTCGATAGTTAATCCTTTGTGTACAGCTGGACTAAATAGCTGCTACACATACCTTGTCAAGGTGAGAGTTTGTCTTTGGAATGCATGTACTGATTCGTGTGGCATTACTTATTGACCATTGACCTTTGTCATTAGTAAATTAGGGAAAAAACTACATGTATGTATGAAAGCTTGCTGGTTGAAAGAAATCCTACTTTCAGGGTGAAAACTTGTAGGTGAAACTGCATGAAAAACTTCGATGGAAGTTGTATGGTTCAGTGAATGGCTAAACTGTTCCAACGAGGCCTTTCAGGATGAAAACATTGTGAATACAAACTGTTTGATAAAATGACAGACTTGTTTATGACAACCTTCCACACAGAAAAGCTTTTTAGTTTATGGGTTGACCGGCAACCAAGCATATTAAAAAAGTTATTATAAAGGAAAAGTTGGTGGCCAAGACAGTGGAGAGTGTTATGAAAAGTACACCATGCATGTAATAGGGAGTCCCAACTTCAATATCAGCCAATAACATGTCGAGGCTCAGACAGTTTACTGGTCCATATCAAGATGTCTGACATTTATCTGTTTTGATTGTTATTGTCCTTTTCTGAGGGGGTCCAGTAGAAAAGCATGGTAGTAATCGTCTGATCTATGTCCTTTCTTGTCTGAATGAGTCAGGTTATAAAAACACTGGGGGTACTCTCTGTGTCAGTGCGGGCCCCAGTAGCGCAGTTGGTTTGAGCGTCGGATTTACATGCTAATGGTTGTGGGTTCGAATCCCCGGGGCTGCGCTACATTAAAACTGGCCTTCTTACTGTCCCGTCTTGACATCATTGTTGTTCTGGTGGTGTCGGTATAGGTTAGAGAAGTCTTTGTTCAGGTGATGTCGGTATAGGATTAGAGAAGTCTTTGTTCTGGTGGTGTCGGTATAGGATTAGATAAGCCTTTGTTGTGGTGGTGTCGGTGGTGCAGGATTAGATAAATCTTTGTTCTGGTGGTGTCAGTGCAGGATTAGATATCTTTGTTCTGGTGATGTCGGTACAAGATTACATAGGTCTTTGTTCTGGTGATGTCGGTATAGGATTATATAGAAATCTAAGTCTTTGTTTTGGTGATGTTGATACAAGATAGTCTTTGTTCTGGTGATGTCTGGTACAAGATTAGATAAGTCTTTCTCTGCTGTGTCGGTAAGATTAGATAAGTCCTCTTCCCGCTTCCGGATGTTATCCGTCGCCATATCACTGAGTAGTGTCGACGTAAACTGACAATCATCAACATCTGTGTCAGCCCGACCGTTTGCGTGCTAGTTTCATTACTTTTGGTTTAAGAGTCGTTTTTGCATTCATGCCGAAATACTGTGCGTTTCATAGATTTGGGTTCGGTGATGCTTTTGTTGCTTGACTAGGAACAGGCTCCTGCATGTCGAAATGATTCGAATGTGCTACTTACCATCGAAATCAGGATAGATCGTGGAAAAAGATAGTCATCAGCAAAGACAGCAGCAAACAAGATGCTAAAGCAAAGACAGAAAGAATTCACAAGAACACTGACAACAAATTCTATGTCACTGTGGAAACGCAAATCAAGCCACACTGAAAGAATAATAATGTGGAGTTCTTATTGACAATCATTTCGACGTAGATATTAAACTTGCCACACACACACACCACGGCTTGCTTTGAGTGAACAGTTCACTCACACCACTATGATCAGAGTTTATATCGTTTTCGCTTGCCAGTCGAAAGAATTGAGGAGACATGTTATGCTGCAATAGGCACTCTTTAAGCTCGTAAATTTTCATCGAAGGAATATTCGTTTTTGTTTATTTTTCATTTTTTCTGTTTTGTTGGTTGATATTACTGTTTCCCCCGTGGGGTTGCCGGGGGCTCTTTCAGTATGAATAGTATCCCCACCTTCTGGAAATTCCGTGCTAGAAATTTCCTCTTTTCTGTCACTCTTTTGTTTCTCTCTTGTTCCTGTGCTTTTCTGTCATTTCTTCCTATCGTTTTCTGCCTTGCTGGTCCAGTCACCTGTATGTGTTCGATAAAGTCTAACATACTTTTTTCTTGGGATTGATGATTGGGTACATTTATTAAATGCATTTTTGGCTCTAGGGAAGTGAGATATGCAGAAGCAATTTTAGGTAATTTATGCCCGTTTTTATATACGTTGTGGTGTCCTTAGGTATGCTTAAATTTGTATTCAGGTGTATTTTTAAATCCCCTGTGTGATAAATTGGACGGAGTGGTCAGCGCCGGGGGCATGTCCTTAGATTATGTGCTCTAATGCATTGATGTGTGTACTTAATTTTCTTTCCTTTTTTTCCTTGTTGAATTTTGTGTGTTTTGAAGCGGTTATAACCCTGATATGGCTCTACGCAGTCGGCTGGGCTTTAAACAACAATAACAATAACAATTGATTTGTTTTTCTTTGGCTTCTTATCACGGAAGAGCAAAGCTTCAGAGAGATTGAACCGTCGATTGATGAAGGGCGAATGATCTTCATCGGGAATGTGGATGGCTAATTAATTTAGAATTGTCATGCCTGTCAGGTCTCCAATCTCTTGCGTGTCTGAGGTTTAAAAAAACTGCTCGTTGGCAAACTTGACTGGGCAGCAGAATTTGACTGTTTATTTATTTGTTACTCTGTTTGTTTGTTAACGGCTGAACACACTGTGAGACTTTTATTCATCATCGTACGAAAATAAAATCCGATTGGGAACAGCGGAAAATTGATTTTTTTTCTTATCTCCCTTTTGCGAATAATATTTCTTTTCTTAGGACTCGCAGTTTTACGAGTTCTGAAATAGTCTCTGCAAGTGTTTACTTTGTCGGTATCTGGCTGTCTTTCTATTCTTTGTCCTATTTTTCTCTCTGCCTTTGTTTTGGAGTGCTATTTGTATCCACCCCTTTTATTTATTTATTTTTTTGAAGAAAATTGGTTATAGTTAACTGAAGCATAGGTCCTGATAGATTGTTTTTAGCTGACAGAGGCAGTTGGTATTGTTTGTAATTAACTGAGGCAGTTGGTCCTGATAGATTGTTTGTATATCACAGTGATATTGCGTACCATCCTCTTTAAATGTAATTGACTTGAGAACAAGGGATACATCTTTTCCTTGGGCAATCAGAGCAGTTTAGTTTACAAACGTTCAACTGGAAATGCACGATTAGGAAAAATATTATTGTTTTTATACTTATTCTTGCTTTGCTGCTTTCTCTTTCGCGTCATCGCGCGTCTCTTCTCTCACACAACCTACGCTCACCCTCTCCTCATCACCCCCCCCACACACACACACACACACACTCACAGAAAACTAAACTATTGCATTCCTTTTTACGGGAAGCATAAAGCTTTGTATCCTGGGGTTTAAAAACAAGTTGTCGGGCATGACTTATCCAGGGATATGAATTCAAGTGTCAGATTTTACTGTAGGAACAATTCACGTAATGTTTCCTATTAGGATTTTGATACATTGGGACGATGATTAAAATGATCTGTGAGCCCACACCTTCCCTCTTCCGTCTGTCACCTCTCAAAATTCAGCACAGGGTGTCATGATCTATTGGAGATAAAAGTGACGGATTTTCCCTTAAAGAAAGAATATAGTAATGGCAAATTGTGGAAACAACCAACGAAATTAAATCAAACCAACAACCAACCAACCAACCACCAACCAACCAACCAACCAACCAACCAACCAACAAGCAAGCAACCAGCCAGTCCATTAACCAACCAACCAAACAAATAACAAAACCAGAAGCAACAAGAACAATCAATGTAACGCTCTCCAAACAAGACAAACAAAACAAGCAAATTTTCGGCCAACTAGCCTTTGTCCCAACGCGAACGCACGTCACAGACAAATCACAGACACCAAACAATGGATAATAAAAACGGACTAAAAACTTCCCTGCCCCTCGACAGTGTAAGAAATGGAAATAAACCAAGGATTTAAAAGAGAGAGAAGAGAGAGAGAAGATGGAGAGAGAGAGAGAGAGAGAGAGAGAGAGAAGAGAGAGAGAGAGAGAGAGAGAGGAGAGAGAGAGAGAGAGAGAGAGAGAGAGAGAGAGAGAGAGAGAGATTATTATTGTTAAGTGCAGCCATTCATCCCAGAGTCAAAGAAGTGGCAGTTTGGATTTAATTACTGAATATTGGGCTTCGGGGCATGGTCGGCTTTGAGCAAACAACTCAGCTGCCTTCGTGGCTTTGCATTTTGTTTGCTCGGATGTTGAAGGAATCAACTGTTTGTCTCCGTCAGCCTATCCACCGGCTGTCCGCAACAAGGAATTTTACCTTTGGTCAGTCGCTGTGGTGTAGTGGTTAGCGCCACTCAGAAGGATGTTACTCAGATCTCCTGACGAACATTGGTTGATGCTAGGATATATTACAATAGTAAGCGTAGAGAACAGACTTTTCACGCTGTTCTCTGTCTTAGAAGGAACTCCATAGCATGATGATTATCGCTCTGTCTTAGAAGGAACTCCGTAGCATAATGAATATCGCTCTGTCTTAGAAGGAACTCCGTAGCATAATGATTATCGCTCTGTCTTAGAAGGAACTCCATAGCATGATGATTATCGCTCTGTCTTAGAAGGAACTCCGTGGCATAATGATTATCGTTCTGTCTTAGAAGGAACTCCGTAGCATAATGATTATCGCTCTGTCTTAGAAGGAACTCCGTAGCATATGATTATCGCTCTGTCTTAGAAGGAACTCCATAGCATCATGATTATCGCTCTGTCTTAGAAGGAACTCCATAGCATGATGATTATCGCTCTGTCTTAGAAGGAACTCCGTAGCATCATGATTATCGCTCTGTCTTAGAAGGAACTCCGTAGCATCATGATTATCGCTCTGTCTTAGAAGGAATTCCATAGCATCATGATTATCGCTCTGTCTTAGAAGGAACTTCCACAGCATCATGATTATCGCTCTGTCTTAGAAGGAATTCCATAGCATCATGATTATCGCTCTGTCTTAGAAGGAATTCCATAGCATCATGATTATCGCTCTGTCTTAGAAGGAATTCCATAGCATCATGATTATCGCTCTGTCTTAGAAGGAACTCCATAGCATCATGATTATCGCTCTGTTTTAGAAGGAATTCCATAGCATCATGATTATCGCTCTGTCTTAGAAGGAACTCCATAGCATCATGATTATCGTTCTGTCTTAGAAGGAACTCCATAGCATCATGATTATCGTCCTCATCCTCCTCGTAATAGCATTGTAAAAACTGTCCCAGCTTGTATGACCGTTATGATGTGGTGGAAAATGAGCGGCGGGGGGGGGGGGGGGGGGGGAGGGGGGGGGGGGTGGAGTCAAACGAAACTGCCTGAGTCCAATGATCCTAAAAAAATTTACCTTTCACTCCCTCAACCTATCTACCAACTTCCATCAGCTTCCTGCAGCAAGGCTGCTTCTGTTCCCTTTATCACTCTCAAAACTCAGCAAGTTTCAGCGAAGGATTTCAGTTTTTCTTTCGCTAGAATCTAGATCATCACTGGAAGCACAAAACTTGAAAATGACACAAAGCTTAGAAAAGGAACTGAACAAGTGATGGATAGAGAGTGAATTATCTTCCAGGAAAATGTGTGGATGTCCAATTAGTTCCGAGCGATCATGCCTGTCAGGTTCCCAATCTCTCTGCCTCTCAGGGGATTTGAAGCTGCAACGCTGCAAAATTGATTAGGATGGTAAAATCCGATCGTTTGTTTGTTTGCGCGCTGTTGCTGAAACCGCTTAGACCATGTAATCCTTCATTTTAATCTAATTAGAAATACAGGATTAAATATCCCCCCCCCCCCCGCCCTGCATGCAGATAATTTTTTTTCTTGCGAAGCCAAAAAAGTTTTTCAAGGTTTTTGGAACTTTATATAGAGATGTTTACTCTCTGTCTCCCTCTTTAAGTCGCGTCCTCTCATTTTTTTGTATGTCACACACATGAAGACACACTCACCCTCAACTCTACTCCCGCAGACTTCATCTAATGCATATGCTTTCAAACTGTTGTCGAGGGAAACGTAACATTTTGAAATCTGGGTCTTTTGAAATCAAACTGCCGCTTTAGAGGGGCGCAACTCTTCCAGGGACGTGAATTCAGTTGTCAGTTTTTGCCGTGGGGGACAAGTTCCCTCGTGGTTTTTTTTTTAATGACTTGGATATATTGGGATGATGTTAGAAATGATTTGAAAGCTCTGCTTCCCCCTCCTCTCCCACTCTGTCTTTTATCGAAATTATGAATGGCAAATTATTATCAGCAGCAAAGAAATGAACAAAAAGGAAAAACAGAAAGCAAAACAGTTGGCCAGCCAGCCAATCAACCAACCAGCTAAAATAAATAAGCTAAACAAAAGAGAGAGAGAGAGAGAGAGAGAGAGAGAGAGAGAGAGAGAGAGAGAGGAGAGAGAGAGAGAGAGAGAGTGAGAGAGAGATCCGAGTTAACAGGGAAACATGCATTCAGTCTCATGAAAACAAATCATAATGTCGCCATGTTATTATTGGCTTGGGGCTTCGACGTAAGATCTGTTTGGACAAACCTGTCGTACACGATTGTTCAAGATTTGCATTAGGCTTACTGGCTTGTGGAAGGAACGAAAAAACAAAACAAAACCAAACCAAAACAAACAAACAAAAAACAACCCCCCCCCCAAACAACAACAGCAAAACAAAACAACCAAACCAAACCAAACCAAACCAAAACCCATGGCTACAGTCACCACTCTGTATGTTGGTCAGCTTGCATCTAACTATAAGGATTTCAGTCTTTAATCCAAGGGATTCTTGGAGGAATCTGGTAGACAGGGTGAGGGAATCAATAAGTGAAGTTTTTGCAGTTGGTGGATAGGGGGCGGGAGGTAAAGGGTTATTAATGTTGCGGGCTGGGACTGAACTCTAGATATCAGTCCTCAGTCCACGGCTCTATCAAAAGAACCAACCAGTCCGCATAAATGATGACCTGGATGATCGGTAAAAGCTCCACCCTTTACCCGCTAGGCGGTACCCCAAGCAGTTTCGAAACCGGACCTTCCAACTGAAAGACCTTTGTCCTAACCACTCAGCTGTCGCGCCCGTCAGCACAGAATTTGAATGGATGATGGACGGAGAGTGCATTACCTTATCAAAAAGCCTACTAGAACTATATCAGGGCTAACACCATGTCAAAAACGACAACCCGTTAAGATAAAAGATAACAGTTAGAAACCAGGCTCACAATTAGTCTAACCTTGCAAGTCTAAAATGCAATTAAAAAAAAAAAAAAAGCCGTAAAATCGCATCAGGTCAAATCTATTGATCTTGCGTAAAAACTGGAAAAATTAAATTGCATCAGCAGGGACGTCTCGGAAGAGGTTCTTTAAGGAGTCCGCCGTGTAGTGCTTTTGTTTCACGCCCGGCTGGCTAATTTTGATTTGGATCACTCATGCCAATCAAGTGTCCAACTCTCTGCTAGGGAGGGCATTTACATTTTGGCAAGGTGGTAGAGTTGATTAGGGCTCAAGAAGAGGATTATTTGTTTTGTTTGTTTGTTTTATTTTATTTTATTTTATTTTACTGTATTTTATTTTACTGTATTTTTATTTCATTTTATTCTATTTCATTTTATTTTATCTTATTTCATTTCATTTTATGTTATTTTGTTTTATTTTTATTTCATTTCATTGTTTTATTTTATTGTTTTATTTTATTTTATTTTATTTTAGTTCAGTTTAGTTTAGCTTAGTTTAGTTTGTTTCATTGTATTTTATTTAATTCATTAAATTTAATTTGATTTAATTTAGTTTAATTTCATTTTGTTTTAGTTCATTTATAAATTAATTTTTTGTTAGTTTGCGTACCACGGCCGTTCACTCTCCCGAGCACGTAATCCTTCGTCCTATATAAAGTGAAATACGACTTAGAAGATTAAGTTTTGTTCTCATTTCAGAAAAAAGTTTTTTTTTTTTTTACATGCAAAAAACAGTTTTGTGAAATCTGAAATATTTGTAGATATTCTCTCTCCTCGATTTTTTTTTCTCATGCGCATGCACGCTCGCGCGTACGCACTCACGCACGTTCGCACGCACGCACTCACGCACGTTCGCACGCACGCACGCACGTACACATATACAGGCAGACAGACACAGAAACACACACGCATACACAACACACTCATCAACACACACACACACACACACACACACACACACACACACACACACACACACACACACACACTCACACTCACACACACACTCATTCACAAACACATACAGACACACACACTTACACATACAACACACAACCACACACACACACACACACACACACACACACACACACACACACACACACACACACACACACACACACACACAGACACACACGCACACACACGCACACACACACACACACACACACACACACACACACACACACACACACACACACACACAAACACACAACACAGACAACACACACACACACACACACACACAAAGTCGTTTAGTTATTTTTCCTGCGCGGCAAATCTAGGCCATTGCGAACAAAATTGCCACTTTATAAAAGCGGTATCACTCTTCCGGGGACGTAAATCCAGTTATCGGCTTTTGCCAGGGGGGACAACCTTTGTTGAGTTTCCGTAAGCTAATAATTTATGTGATTGAGAATGATTTTTCTTTTTTCGATTTTATTACTCTTTTTGTGAGCGTGTTAGTGTATGAGTTACGCGTGTGTTTTATTTTGTTTATTCTGTTTGTTGCATGTGCGCTTGTGTGGTGTGTGTGTGTGTGTGTGTGTGTGTGTGTGTGTGTGTGTGTGTGTGTTTGAGAGAGAGAGAGAGAGAGAGAGAGAGAGAGAGAGAGAGAGAGAGAGAGAGAGAGAGAGAGAGAGAGGTTGTTTTAGAATCGATTGCATTGAAATTGAGCGAGCTGTTTACGTTGCTGAAACGTGATGAATATTCTTTTGTTGCATATGTTTGTTTTCCTTTAGGATCAGCCTTCCTCCCCTCCCCTGTTGTTGAAATAATCTTGTTATGATTTCGTTGCTTTTTCTTTTTTCTGTTTTCAAGTCTGTCGCCTATATTTTACCTATATTCTGTGATATTGTAGTTGTTAATATATTCTAAGTATGGGCTGTTTGAAGACACATACGAACCAGCAGCAGCGCACTGCGATAGCAGGTGAGACGTTGGATGACCAAGGCCAGGAATTAAACCATAGTGCCAAGGACATCCACGCTGACGGTTCTGATGCGGATTTTGCACAAGCTCTTAACGTCAAACGTGGAAAACTCAATTTGCCGCCTGCCGGTGCAAAAGAACAATGGGAGAAATTAGATGAGGAACTTGTCCTTAAGCTGAATGCGCTAATAGGGAACAGTACGCTGGAACACAAACTTGACACATACGGAGACATCATATACTCTATCTGCAGGGACACTTATGGAGTGAAGCAGCCAAAGACAAAAACGCCTCCCCAGAAATCCAGAAGACAGCAACAGATGGAGAGCATCCGGAGGGAGAAAAGGAAGCTTAAAAAGCGAATGAAAACTGCCTCAGAATTCGAGAAGCAAGGGCTCCTGGAACTCTGGAAAGATCTGAAGGCCAAACACAATGCTCTCAGCAAAGTGGAATCAGCAAGGCGAAGAAAGAGCAAAAAGAAGAAGACTCAAGATCGTTTCTTCAAAGATCCCTTTGACTTTTCAAGAAAGCTGTTTGAACAACCCAAATCAGGGACTCTCACAGTGGGCAAGGAAACCCTAGAGCAGCATCTCAGGGAAACATATTCCGATTCTCAGCGCGAGGCACCACTTGAAATCCAGAATCTGGTTTGGCCTGCAGCGCCAGAAGGAAAATTCAATAACAAACCACCAACACTGGATGAAGTGAAGAACGTAGTAAAGAAAGCCAGAGCCAAGTCAGCACCTGGACCAAACGGAATACCATACCTGCTCTACAAGAAATGCCCAAAAGTGCTCGAGTGGCTCCACAAGATGATTCGATCAGCATGGAGGAACCAGAAGATCAGCGACCAATGGATGAGAGCTGAAGGAGTGTACATTCCGAAGGAGCAGAACTCCAGCAGCATCAATCAGTTCAGGCCAATATCACTTCTGAACGTCGAGGGGAAAATCTTCTTCTCTGTTATGGCAGCAAGATTGACAAAATACCTGACTGAAAACAAGTATCTGGATATGTCAGTCCAAAAGGGAGGCATACCAGGAATGCCTGGATGCTTGGAACATGCCACGTTGATTTGGGATGCCATCCAAAAAGCAAGAACAGAGAAGAGAAACATTGACGTAGTTTGGCTTGATCTGGCGAATGCATATGGATCAGTTCCACACGATATGATCCAGCTGGCTCTTGAAATGTATCACATCCCAGAAAACATCCGAACAATGCTGAGGAAGTATTTCCAGGGGTTCTCAATGCGGTTCTCTACCAAAGAATACACCACGGACTGGATAGACCTAGAGGTGGGCATTGCAATGGGCTGTGCAATCTCTCCCATACTGTTCGTGTTGGCAATGGAAGTCATCTTGAAAGCTGCAATGAAGAGTTCAGGTCCAGTGAATCTGGGAGATGGATACCAGATGCCTCCTCTGAAAGCTTTCATGGATGACACAACAGTCTTGTCCACGGATGAGGAAGAGACACACCAAATCTTAAAGCAGCTGGATGAGCTGGTGGCCTCTTCAAGAATGAGGTTCAAACCTAAGAAATCCCGAAGTCTCTCACTGCGAAAAGGAAAAGTGGCAGATTCAGTCAAATTCATGGTAGCCAACCAAGCCATCCCCACTGTCACAGAAGAGCCAGTAAAAAGTCTCGGAAGATGGTATGATGACTCCCTGAAAGACACAAAAAGGGGATGTGAAACCAAGCAAACAGCAGAAGAAGGCCTGAAGAAAATAGATAACTGCGGACTGCCAGGCAAATACAAAGTCTGGTGTCTACAGTTCATGCTGATACCAAAGCTGCTGTGGCCACTGCTAATCTATGACATTTGCACCAGCACAGTCGAAGCAATGGAAGCCAAAATCAACAAATACACAAGAAAATGGCTCGGTGTCCCACCTGGTCTCACTGATGTTGCATTCTACTGTCGTCAAGCAATGCTGAAGCTACCTCTCAAATCCATAGTGGAGGAATACAAAGTTGGAAAAGCAAGACTGTTGAGCATGCTGGAGGAATCGGAAGACAATATCGTGAGATCAGTTCATCCAAAGCTGAGAACTGGCAGAAAGTGGAAAGTTCAAGAGGCTGTAAACAATGCCAAGAGAAACCTCAGCATCAAAGAAATAATTGGACACACGCAAACCAACAGACAGGGACTGGGAGCAACAAAAATGCAGTGGTGGTCCAAAGCCAAAGGGAAGGAAAAAAGAGACATGATCATACAGGAGTTGAAGGAAGAAGAAGATGTCAAAAGAGTGCAGAAGGCAGTTCAGCAAGGTCAACAGGGGCAATGGACAACATGGGACAGTGCACTCCAAAGAAGTCTCAGCTGGAACGATATGTGGCACATGGCTCCTCTAAGGATAAGCTTCCTCCTCAGATCTGTATATGACCTGCTCCCCTCGAATGCAAACTTAGTGAAATGGGGGAAAGCAGACGACCCAGCATGTCCGCTCTGTCAGAAGAAACAAACAGTGGAACATGTCCTAAGCTCTTGCAAAGTAGCGCTAGCCCAAGGAAGGTATACATGGAGGCACAACCAAGTTCTGAAAGTGATCACAGATGTGGTTAGCGAAAAAACCATGACCCCAAACGCACCAATTGCTATGACAACGTTCTACAAAGCAGGAGGGAAACAGGTCTGGCCCGAAAGTGCTATGACAACCAGCACATTGCCAAAGGGTCTTCTGGATGGAGCAGTCGACTGGGAGTGTACAGCAGACCTCCCAGAGTGGAGAAATTACCCAGATGTCATCAGCAAGACAGGCATGAGACCAGACATCGCTCTCCACTCTGACTCCTCGAAACAAGTGATTCTGATAGAACTCACTGTGCCATACGAAAGCAGAATGGAAGAAGCACATATCTACAAGACCGAAAAATACGCCGGTCTTGCCAGCACCCTGAAGAAAGCAGGTCTGCGGGTCAAAATCTTCGCCATAGAGGTCGGGGCAAGAGGGTTTGTGGGCACCTCCGCTTATGATCTCATGAAACAACTCGCCATTTCTGGGAAGAAGAGGACTAGAGCCCTTAAAGCGATGGCAGAGGCAGCAGAAAGGAGCTCAAGCTGGATCTGGGCAAGGAGGAACGAAAAAAGTGAACTTCATAAGGATTAAATTCCCTACAGATGATGTGTGCCCCGTTAGCACATTGGTAAAACCGCGTACCGCAGTTCTGAAGCGCAGAATCGCCCAGGTTCGATCCCCGGCGTGGGAAAATTTTAAAAATAAAAAATAAGACAACAGCAGAAGGGCATCCAGGAGTCATGACCTGGATGTGGCCCGGCCCCCCGAGAGTGTAAGGAATTCAGGGCCGAAACACTTGTCTAAAGGGGGTTACTTCTCTGAAGACCTTCTGTTGTCTAGCTCTCCCTAGAGTTTCTTTCTACCTAAGTGTAATGTGTGTGTGTGTGTGTGTGTGTGTGTGTGTGTGTGTGTGTGTGCGTGTGTGTGTGTGTGTGTGTGTGTGTGTGTGTGTGTGTTTATTATTTTATATACCATATTATATATGTATGTTCTACCGTACACAAATGACTAACAGAACTTAGTAAACTCTTTTCCGATTTTAAAGTTACCTATTTTTGTCTCTTTTTCCAGATTCCAGTCGGTGAACCTAACGAGGATGACATGGCTGAAAACGAGGCTTCAAAGTCACGTGGCAAGTTCCTGGCGGACATTCTGTGATTTATTTAGTTTCCCAATGTACCACCAGACATCCGTGGCAACAAGAAGAGATTTTCGACTGTATAAAGACACTTTTTTTGGCGACAAGGGCGCGCCTTTCAGTTGTAAGAAACGCTTACAGCATCAAGTGATTCCTTTAATTCTGTCGGAACAGTTGCAATCATGGATTACAGATGTGTCAAACCGTAACCCATCGTTTTCGTGCTATGGAGAAAACAGGGCCGTTGTGTTCTAGGACATGGACTGAGAAGTTATAAAGCGTTGCTTCATCTGTTATAGAGTTACACGAGAACATTTAGAGAGTAAAAAAATTACTATCAGGATAAAAATATTACCACCAGGAATCAAATTTGCTTTTCTTTTATCTGTGCCGCTGGACAATAAAAGTAATGCTGACTGAATTTATGTTCTCATTCTCCTTTATTAAAGAAAGACCATACACGTGTTATGATTTATTCCTGGCTTGAATTAGGCAAGACCAGCAGTATAGCAAAGAGAAATTTATCTTGTATTGATTGAATTGATTCTCAGTTCGAATTAGATCTAGACCAACAGCATAGCAAAATAAAAGTTGATCTTGTATATATATGTCTGTTAATTTCCTGGCTTGAATTAAATCAAGAGCAACAGCGTAGCAAAATAGAAGTTGATCTTGTGTACGTTTAATTAATTCCTTGCCAAAATTTGATCAAGACCAACAGCATAGCAAAATAGAATTTAATTGATCTTGTATACGTTTATTAATTCCTGGCTTTATTAATTCCTGGCTTGAATTAGATCAAGAACAACAGCATAGCAAATCAGAAGTTGATCTTGTATGTGTTTATTAATTCCTGGCTTTATTAATTCCTGGCTTGAATTAGATCAAGAACAACAGCATAGCAAATCAGAAGTTGATCTTGTATGTGTTTATTAATTCCTGGCTTTATTAATTCCTGGCTTGAATTAGATCAAGAACAACAGCATAGCAAATCAGAAGTTGATCTTGTATGTGTTTATTAATTCCTGGCTTGAATTAGATCAAGAGCAACAGCATAGCAAATTAGAAGTTGATCATGTATTTGTTTAAATATTCTATTCATTCCTGGCTTGAAATAGATCAAGATCAAGAGCATAGCAAGATAGAAATTGATCTTGTATGTATTTGTTTAATTAACGAAACAAAACAAATAATAACTACGTACTCGTTCCAGTAGCTAGATAAACGTGCAAAGTGGGTTTTGTTGTCATTTGTTATGTGATGACTTTTCGTAACGCTAGCAGTTAGTTTTGTTTCGGCAGGCAGTTTCCTGATTCAGAGTAGAAACGTTTTCTTTGCATTTGCATGGCACACTACTGCAATACAATAATCCCATCCCCCTCAACAACAACAACAACAACAACAACAACAACAACAACAACAACAAAAAAAAGGAAAAAAAAATTAGCGGGTTCTTTGCAGTTTGATTAAATAGGAGATCGTTGCATAGATATCGAGAAAGGAACTCGGATCAAAGAATATCCGTAGGTACTATACTCTTTGCTCGGTTTTAAAAAAAAAAAAAAGCCAAAACCAGTCCTCCTGATATGACCATAATAATGATTTATACGATTTTAAATGCTATTTTTGTTTGTCAGTTTGTGTGAAATCTACACAGTTTCTCGTGCCTCCTGGAATTCACAAGAAACACCCGAGGGTGCTGGATGGGATACCCAGAGTAGCAATGTTTCTCCAATGGTCTAAATATTCACCTCCATGCTCCTGACGCCACACGCTAGCCTTTAGGCCAAGCAGAGGGGAATGTCCATGCGCTGCATGATCCACTCGGACCCGGGTATTACCTTAACCACAAAACTGAATGGCAATTACCTTAACCACAAGCCGAACGGCAAAGTGGGAAGATGATAAACCTCGGGACATAGCCACAGTTGCATTCATTTTTTCCCCTACCCTACCCTGCCCCCCTCTCTCTCAGTGTATAACTGGAAGAGTGGGAACCATGATGAAACACACATGTATGAATTGCAATACCAAAGATGGAATGAATGGGAAGCTTTGTGAATGTGTGTTACTTGATCTGTGTCGTGTATATGCTGTTAAAAGATTACTTTGCTTTTCCTGTTGAAAAAAACGAACGGATGGACTTGCTGGACCGTAGTTTGAAAAATCTGTCAGATGAAATTAAGGTGTGCTGTCGGGAGACTGAGACTGCAACACTAAGTCACGATAGGTTTTGAACTGTTTTCTACGAGACATCCATGACGTAGCTTTTAAAAGTAACGAAACATCCGATTTTCCCATTTTCGTTAACAAAACGCACAGAATGGGGGAAAAACTGCTCAAAATGAAGTTGTACTTACCAACCACAATGTATTGAAAGAACTACTTTTATACACATGTTTGTCACAATTTGGCCCCCTAAAAATGAACTTTAAGAATGCAAGACCATCAATTGTATGCAGCAGTTTAAAAGGAAAACAGTGTATATTCTGTTATGTTGATAAAGAAGAGAGAATATAACGGTCGTAAGGATCTTGCAAACGTGTGTGTATGTATTACTTAACCTAAGGGCAGGAATGACGAAGAAAGAATGAGAATAAGGAGCTAAAATACGTAGCTTGTAATTTGTTTTTCGTTTTTCACTTGAACTTTTGTGAAGGAGACGACGATTAGTTCAATGAACTCAGGAATAAGGACACAATGAAACACAATTTTGTCACAATTCAGTTTCTCCTTAATCATTGCACAGATGAGGGGGGAGAGAGAGAGAGAGAGAGAGAGAGAGAGAGAGAGAATAGAGAGAGAGAGAGAGAGAGAGAGAGAGAGAGAGAGAGAGAGAGAGAGAGAGAGAGAGAGAGAGAGAGAGGAGTATGGTCAGAATTTATCTTAACCACATACCGCATACCGCTTCTTTACGGTTTTCAGATGAAAGAGAATTCCATTTTCTTTTTCATGAGAATGAACAAACCGAACTATCGCTTTCTCTGCAAGTCCTCATCACACGAAATATACGCAGTTGTCATAACAGAATGAACGAGCAGAAATATCGCTTCTCTGCAATCTTTGTGTAAACGGATGGTTTCTGTGCTATTGTCATGGCAAATTGAAAAGACAGAAATATCACTGCAAATTGAAATGACAGAAATATCACTGCAAACTGAAAAGACAGAAATATCACTGCAAATTGAAAAGACAGAAATATCACTGCAAACTGAAAAGACAGAAATATCACTTCTTTGCAACTCCAGGTGGGAATATACGTTGCTATTGTGGTGAAATAAATAGACAGAAGTATTATTTTTTCTTCGAGTTCCTGTTCCGATGAGAAAATTTGATATTTTGTCGTCGAAGTGACTTGATTAAACAGAAGCATTGCTTGCATTTGCAATTCATGTTCAGGAACTGAAGCATTGCTTGCATTTGCAAATCATGTTCAGGTGACGTAGATGTTGTTGTCACGATAAAAAGAGAAGACACTTTTTTTTCCATCTCGTATTCGGATGACTATCTTTCTTTAATGTGATAAAATGAATGAACAGAAAAAGTACATTCTTGTGTTGTGATCTTGTTGGATGCCATCTGCCAAGTTTATGTCTTTCTTTTTTTTTTTTTTTTTTTTTGTATGTGTGTGTGTGTCCCCCTTACAATAGAGACTGTGGGAAAATGTATCAGTGATTACTTTCGTTTTCATCGTTTGCTGCTGTAACGTGCGCAGACCATGTATAAAACACTGCAAGCATTAGATTGAATGTTTCTTTATCGGTCAGAGCTATTTGACAAATTAAGGAGAGTTTCAGTAGACAAATGTGCGAGTTGTTTAACCCTTCGACTCCCCGCAGCCTATCCACCAACTTGCAAAAACATAACCCTTTGACTCTCTCACCCTATCCACCAGCTTCCTGCAGGAAGCTGGTGGATAGGGTGAGGGAGTCAAAAGGTTAAGTTTTTGCTTCGCTGGCATGGTTGACAGTGGAGGAGGCTGGTGGACAGGGTACAGGAGTCAAAGAGTTAACCCTTTGATTCCCGCACCCTATTTACCAGCTGCAAAAACAACCCATTGATTCCCTCACCCTATCCACCAGCTTCCTGCAGGAAGCTGGTGGATAGGGTAGGGGATTCAAAGGGTTAAGTTTTTGCTTGCTAGCGTGGTTGACAATGCCGGATGCTGATGGAAAGGTGCGGGATTCAAAGGGTTAAACATGGTGTATGCAAATCGTTCGTTTTATTTCACTGCCGTACTCTAGATTTACAACGTGAAGGATGGTTACGAATGTTTGGGGCCCGTAAAGCCACATTGAAGTGAAACTGAAAACCTTGTGATGCGTGTGGCCAATGTCTTTTATCATTTCTCCGCACACCACGTTCCAATTGTGTTTGTTTTATGTTTGTACACAAGTTGTATATATTTGAGGTTGACCGCTGTAAATATTTAGAATATACTATCATTGATAATAAGTTTGATGATGCTGTCATGAACTACTGATTTCACACTGATATTACTGGAATATTTTGGTGCATTAGGTCTTAGTTGGCATGCGTATGGATATTTCTGGAGTGTTTTGGTACATTACATATTAGTTGACACGCGTACAGATATTTCTGGAATATTTTGGTGCATTAGATTTTAGTTGACACGCATATGGATATTTCTGGAATATTTTGGTGTTTTAGATATTAGTTGACATGCGTACGGATATTTCTGGAATATTTTGGTGCATTAGATTTTAGTTGGCATGCGTACGGACGTTTCTGGAATACTTTGGTGCATTAGATCTTAGTTAGCATGCCTGCGGATATTTCTGAAATATTTTGGTGCATTAGACCTTAGTTGACACGCATTACTTTGTGTTAGCGTTTGGTGAGTGCTGTACAGATTTCGAACTGCCACATTTTCTCAAGGGCTGTTTTAGTTAAGCATTTTCTCAAGGGCTGTTTTAGTTAAGCATTTTCTCAAGGGCTGTTTTAGTTAAGCATTTTCTCAAGGGCTGTTTTAGTTAAGCATTTTCTCAAGGGCTGTTTTAGTTAAGCATTTTCTCAAGGGCTGTTTTAGTTAAGCATTTTCTCAAGGGCTGTTTTAGTTAAGCATTTTCTCAAGGGCTGTTTTAGTTAAGCATTTTCTCAAGGGCTGTTTTAGTTAAGCATTTTCTCAAGGAACCATTTTCATTTTTGTTTTTGTTGTTTTATTCTGATGATCATGAATTTAGAAATCTGACTTCATTTCCTTGCGTATCGAGTAGTTTGTTTTTACTTTGTTGCGTAGGTCTGTATAGCATATTGATAGGAAACTGCAGACACACAGTCAAAAGGCCCGGTGGCGCAGAGGTAGAACGCTCGCCTTCCGGTCTGCCTGCATCAGCTCACACGTGTGTGAATCCACCCCCACCCCCCAAACCCCAGTGGAACTTTATATGTACGTGCAGGCCCCCAGTCTATCCAGACCATATCACCTGAGGTGGGTGTCGACGTAAAAACTGAACCAAATCAATCAATCAGTCTACCCAGCTGGATGGGGTTACCTTCTCAAGTCGTAAAGGTAGAGCAGAGCAGAGAGGGAGAGGAGAAGGTTCACCACCGCCTTCATAACGCTGGCCCCGAGAAAAAGTTGAGGTCTCTACCACCCTCACTCCCCTACGACCTTAGGGTTATGGGAGAACCTGTACGTTTGAATCTCTACCACATCACTCCCCCTACGACCTCAGGGTTATGGACAACGTGTGCGTTTGAAAATCAACCACCTCACTACGACCTCAGGGTTATAGGACAGCATGTACGCCTGAAACGTTTTTGCAGATTTGACACACTGTAGCATGTGGAAAGCTCGTATTTTGTTTTTAACTTTGTCCCAGCAACAGTAGTTCCAGTAGTATTAGTAGTAATAGTAGTGATAGTAGGAAAGACAATGGTAGCAGTCGTGGCCGTAGGCCTGCTACTACCATCCGTAAGCATAAATACCTCATACGTTCATTATAAGGCTGAAACGGTATGAAGTTATCGACTGTGGTATTGTTAGACTGTTGTTAGAAAAAAAGGGTGATATTGAATATACAGTGATCAGCTTTGTGATTTGTTGGTTTGTTTGTTTGTTTGAGAAATAGACGAACATATAGAAAAAGTAAACAGGGTAACGGTTCAGTTGCGCCGATGGTGGTCTGTTGACAGGCGTGTGTGTGCCTTGTGTGTGTGGTGTGTGTGTGTGTGTTGTGTGCGTGTGTGTGCGTGTGTGTGCCTGTGTGTGTGTGTGTGTGTGTGTTGTTGTGTGTGTGTGTGTGTATGTGCCTTGTGTGTGTGTGTGCGTTTGTATGTGCCTTGTGTGTGTGTGTGTGTGTGTGTGTGTGTGTGTGTGAGTGAGAGAGAGAGAGATTATGTGTGTGTGTGTCTGAGGGAGAGGGGGGAGGGCGTGTGTGAGTATGAGTGTGTATGAGAGAGAAACGGAGGGTGTGTGCGTGTGTGTGTGTGTGTGTGTGTGTGTGTGTGTGTGTGTGTGTGTGTGTGTGTGTGTGTGTGTGTGTGTATGAGAGAGAGAGAGAGAGAGAGAGAGAGATTATGTGTGTGTGTATCTGAAAGACAGGGAGAGAGGGCGTGTGTGAGTGTGTGTGTGTATGTATGAGAGAGAGGGAGGGAGGGTGTGTGTAAGTGTGTGTGTATGTTACGTAATTCCTAGTGTGCATGGTCAAATTCATGTGAAAATTTGTATTCCCCCACCATCCCACCACCCTATCTTGTCTGAAACTAAAGTTCTGAACCGATTTCATACCCTGTACAGGCCACTGATTTTTGTTTTTGTTTTTTGGTTTTTTTTTGTTAGTTAAGGATGTCAGGAAGGAGAGAATGGTAACATGGCTTTGCCATATTGCGTGTTGATACTTTGTTGGAAATCTTGATTGTGATTTGAAATCCTCGCCCGCGCGCGTGCGCGTGCTTCTATGTGTGGTTGTGTGTGTGTGTTGTGTTATGTGTGTGTGTTGTTGTGTGTGTGGGGTGTGTGTGTGTGTGTGTGTGTCGGCGCGCGCGTGCGTGTCTCTGTGTGTGTGTGTGTGGGGGGGGGGGGGGGAGGTCTCAAAACCGAACTAATCATACTGGAGATTGAGAAACGGAAATGACTCCAGTCACATGGTTGAACTTTGAACTTTCAGGCAAAGACTTGCTTGTAAAAATGTTTAAGTAGGCTGTTGAGATTAAAAGATAAAGGCTTCGTTGTGATTTTTAAAATTTTTTTTTACTGTTATTCATGAAGATCCAGTCTGTGAAATTTTTGTTTGCTGAAGTTTGCACCCATTTTTAAAAAAAAGACTTTCAAGTGAATATGAAAGATTGATTTTCGAATTTTCATTTTTGTCGCTTGCACTGTTGGAAATATTGTGCTAGTTGATTTTTTTTCTCTCTTGATTTTTTGGGGTTATTTATTGGCGTTGTTGAAGATAAGTTTAGAACGTCTATTCATGCTCCAGTTTTTGTTGTTGTTCTTTTTTATAGTCAGCATTGTGCTTGAAAATATATGCTTAACCAAGCTGTGAAGATAATGTTTATATTGCATTTTCCAGTTTTGTTTGCTTGCATTGCTTGAAGAAGACTGGGGTGTGTATATGCCGTATCTTTTATTTTCTTCTCTTTTTTGTCAGCATCAACGAACAGCATATACATGTGGAACTGAGAAAATGCTTTTTCTTTGGTGCCTGCTAACATTCGCTGTCAGATTGAAGAGAGTTGAAAAAAGATAGTGGAATATGAGTGATATGTGTAAAAGTATGCTGCTGTTAAATGTTATGCTAACATCAAATATTTCGCTGTGAAAGTTAAGAGACTTGATGGAGGCAGTAGTTTCGGAAGTAGAAAAATCATATGGTGCTCTCTCTTTCAAAGCTTTCAAAAAAGAACAAACATTTGTGTTTCTTTTCTTGTATTGTTGTTGTCTTTTTGCAGTTTGTTGCTTTTGATAGGTGTGGTTGTGATCAGCCTTTGTGCTTTCCCTTTCATTATAACACACACACACACACACGCATATGCATATACACGCACACACATACACATAACGCACACACATACACGCCACACAACCCACAGAGACACACACGCACACACCACATACGACACACACACACCACACAACCACACACACACACACACACACGCAAAGACACAAAACAAACAGAAAAACACAGTCACACAAACAGACACACACACAAACACAAACACAGCCACACACACACACACACACACACACACACACACACCACACACACACACACACACACGCACGCACGCATGCACACACACAGTGTGTGTATATATATGTATATATACATATATATATATGTGTGTATATATATATACATATACATAAGCACACAACACACACACACACACACACACACACACACACACACACACACACACACACACACACACACACACACACACACACACAAGTGTGTGTACATATATGTATATACATATATAAATATATACATATACATAAATACACACACACACACACACACACACAACACACACACACACACACACACACACACACACACACACACTAACACTATATATATATATATATATATATATATATACGCTTTGTATGTGTTTTCCTGTTTTTGGTCTTGGAACAAAATAGATTGCTTTTGCTGTATAAAATGATGCATGCTATATTTCACGTAACTCCTGCAACTGTCAGTAACAAAGTGGAGGACGTGAAATAGTTGGTGGTATGAAAAAGAAAAGAAATAAAAGAAACCCATAGAATTTGTGTTGTGTGTGTGTGTGTGTGTGTGTGTGTGTGTGGTGTTGTGGTGTGTGTGTGTGTGTGTGTGGTGTGTGTGTGTGGTGTTGTGTGAGGGGGTGGAGAGAGAGAGAGAGAGAAGAGAGAGAGAGAGGAGAGAGAGAGAGAGAGAGAGAGAGAGAGAGAGAGAGAGAGAGAGAGAGAGAGAGAGAGAGAGAACACTCCCAAATCAATCCATACAGAATTGTCTAACGATTTTTTTTCATGAAAATCAAGTTTGCATGAAAATTTCAATTTAGATGATTACTAAATTAGAACAAACGGAAATGGTAATACACCTTTTGGGGTCACACTGATCCAGAAGTTAAAACACAAAGTGTTTTTGTTGTTTATTTTCTTTTCGTAACTGTTATTAATGATTTCTTTTCTCACACTGGACAGAGCAGCAAGGAAGTTTCTGTCTTTCTCTCCTAATTTTTGTATCTGGTGTTTGTTTGTTTGTGATCTTACGCTTGACGAAGGCCATTCAAATTGCGCCTGTCTTGTCTTATTGTATTAAATACGCGTTCTTATTCTTTTTTCGTGTTTTCTTTTCTGGTTCCTGTTTTGATGGTTATAAACAAAATTCGAAATATCCGTTGTGTCTCTCAGAAAGGAACTCAGATTTCTTCACAAGCAAATGTAGTTAGTTTATTTAAAAGTCACCCTAACATCCCCTCTCCCTTCTGCAAAGGCATGGAAAATTTAGCTAAATGGCAAAGAGAAGTAATGTTCTATCAATTCCCTAGGAGTTAAGTTCTCTAGAAGCAATGTGAAGTTATTATTGAACCTTTTGGTTTCTGTCAGCTTGTCCACCAGCTTGCACCAGCTTCTTACGGAAAGGGTTAAGATGTATCCTTATTTTTCTTATTTGGCTGTATGTACCCCGTTTGAAAGGTTTCAGATCAAAGCGAGACAAGCATGCTTATTTTTTGGGTTATCATACTTGCTTTGGGTGCTTATAAGTACACGTATCTCCATGTTATTTAGACTGACAAAATACTTTGAGAATGTTGTCAGGATATTTCCTTTGTCTGAGAACGTTGTCAGGATATATTTCCTTTGTCTGAGAACGTTGTCAGGATATTTCCTTTGTCTGAGAACGTTGTCAGGATATTTCTTTGTCTGAGAATGTTGTCAGGTATTTCCTTTGTCTGAGAATGTTGTCAGGATATTTCCTTTGTCTGAGAACGTTGTCAGGATATTTCCTTTGTCTGAGAACGTTGTCAGGATATTTCCTTTGTCTGAGAGTTGTCAGGATATTTCCTTTGTCCGAGAACGTTGTCAGGATATTTCCTTTGTCTGAGAACGTTGTCAGGATATTTCCTTTGTCTGAGAATGTTGTCAGGATATTTCCTTTGTCTGAGAATGTTGTCAGGATATTTCCTTTGTCCTCCTATATATTTTACCCCGAAGCATACCACTTGTCACAAACTTTTTTTGAATCTATTTTATTTATTTATTTACTTCTTTTGTTTAACGTCCTGATTTTTCTTGGATGCGCGAGTAAGCACGTTGCTTTTGCCCACACTGTGCAGGCGGTATATAACTGCACAGTCTGCATGCTCCGTCTTTGGTGGGGTGCATGCTGAATGTTTCCATAGGTTTATGTGCAGGCTTAGTAGGGCTTGTGCCGTAATCACCATACACACGGCACCTGTGACGTTAGTGCATATGGAATTCGTTCCGAACGTGGGAACGTCGTCTTGAGAAACTGATACTGAAACCGTAAACCACCGGACATTAACATTGCTCACAGGGTCTTTAAAATGCGTAATTGATGTTCTGCGTGTGCATACACACCTTGAAGAGAGTTTAGACACTAGCAGGTTTGCACACACTTTGAGCTGGAATCTCGGGGTAAAAATCGCCACTGTTTTGCCAATAGGCAGTAGGTACTCAATGGGATGGAACCCCAGACTTTCCGATTGTTCTGATGTCTTCCCCCTGTCTATCGCACCCTTTATCACAAACATTTAGAACAAGATAGATAAAATTGTGTATTGGCACCCTTTATCACAAACATTTAAGAACAAGATAGATAAACTTGTTGTATCGCACCCTTTATCACAAACATTTAAGAACAAGATAGATAAACTTGTTGTATGGGCACCCTTTATCACAAACATTTAAGAACAAGATAACTTGTTGTATGGCACCCTTTATCACAAACATTTAAGAACAAGATAGATAAACTTGTTGTATCGCACCCTTGACCACAAAACGATTAAGAACAAGAATGATAAACTTGTATGCACCCTTTATCACAAATTTAGAACAAGAAAGATAAACTTGCTGTATCGCACCCTTTATCACAAACATTTAAGAACAAGATAGATAAACTTGTCGTATGGCACCCTTTATCACAAACATTAAGTCAAGAAAGATAAACTTGCTGTATGCCCCCATTTACACAAAACATTTAGGACCAAGAATGATAAGACTTGTTGTATGGCACCCTTATCACAAACATTTAGGACAAGAAGATAAATTGCTGTATCGCACCCTTTATCACAAACATTTAGAACAAGATAGATAAACTTGTCGTATGGCACCCTTTATCACAAACATGAATCAAAAAGGGTATAACTTGATGTATGGCACCTTTATCACTAAACATTTAGGACCAAGATAGATATAAACTTGTTGTATAGCACCCTTTATCACTAAACATTTAGGACCAAGATAGATATAAACTTGATGTATCGCACCATTTATCACTAAACATTTTAGGACCAAAAATAGATAAGCTTGATGTATTGCACCATTTATCACAAACATTTGAAGACACAATATAGTATATAAACTTGCTGTACTGTCCCTTCTTGTGGTGTGGATTTTCTGCACAGACCAAAGCAGAAAATTATGTTTCAACTGTTTTCTTTTTTAAATCTTTTAAATATGCCCATCTTTTTTTTTAAAATCTCTCTCCTATATCTTTTTTTTCAAAGAAAGAGAAGGAGATGAGAAGAGTGGCAGAATGGTTCAAACGTTCCCCTGCCAATAACTGAACTCGAGATTTCAGCGTTCGTTCCCCGTTGAAGCTTCGATTTTTCTCCTCAGTTTGACGGGAAAATCGAACTGAACGTCTAGTCCTTTGGAAATGGACAAAAAAACGAGCCGGACCCACGTACCTTTGACCCGTGCACGCTAAAGATCCACAGCAGTTGAAAATCGCGATGAGCAGGACATTCGCTGCTGCCCTGATATGAAATATTAGAGAGATAGACTGATTTCCCTGGTCCCTTCCCTTTGAAGGGCAATTAGCTTTCTTGCCTTTGTGAAGTCCTTGGTTAAAAATTGGGTGGCGCTGCACTGCGGCGATGCCTCTTAAAGGGAAAGGAACAGCCTGTGTTTCACATGGTAAATCCAATGTAACCAGAAAAAACAACAAAACAAAACAAAACGAAAAAATAGTAAGAACGCGTATTTAATACAAGACAAGACAGGCGCAAATTTTCGGCCAACTGGATTTCGTAAATCCACTGTGACAAAAGAAATGAATATGAGAATATGAATATGAATATTTCATATCGATAAGAGGGAACTGTAGCTGTCTCCGCGGGTGTCGGCTGTCGGTGTGGTGTGTGTGTGTGTGTGTGTGTGTGTGTGTGTGTGTGTGTGTGTATGTGTGTGTGTGTGTGTGTTTGTGTGTGTGTGTGTGTGTGTGTGTGTGCATGTGCGTGTGTTGGTGTGTATTGTGATGTGTGGTATGTTGTGATGTGTAGTGTGTGGTGCGTGTGTGCGTGCGTGTGCGTGTATGTGTGTGTGGTGCGTGCGCGTGTGTGTGCATGCGTGTGTGGTGTTGTGTGTGTGGTTGGTAGAGAAGAGAGAGAGAGAGAGAGAGAGACAGAGACAGAGACAGAGAAGGGTAAACAAGATTTTCTTACTTCTCTAGGGATGGATCTTTACCAAATTTGGGTCAAAAGTGTGGATCGTGAGGAGTCACGAAACATAGGTTTGAAAGGTAAATCTCCAGAATAAGATCAAAACGGACCAGAAACAAAGTGCCAAAAATATCAGCACTGTTCAAGTTTCGTTCCAGTTCCAGTTTCTCAAGACGATGTCTCGGCGCTCGGAGCGAATTCCATATACACTAACGTCACAGGTGCCATGTGTATGGTGATCATGGCACAAGCTTAAGCCTGCACATAAACCATGAGCTGGCCAGGTCCTGAGTCCTACCCAGCCTATATTTTACCTTCTGTATTTATACTGGTATTTTATCAGCCCTGTTCACATGGTAATACTATCTTGAAAAAAAAAAAAGGAACACAGCTAGCTATTCCGTATAAACTCGTCTCATTGTGTATCTAAAAAGAAAAAAAACAAAAAAATCTAGCTATTCTGTATTTAGTCGTCTTAAAGTGTATCTTATCTTAAAAAAAGCAAGCAAACAAACAACAAATTAGTATTCTGTATAAACTCGTCTCACATGACAGAAAGACACCCCCCCTCCCCCCAGTCAATGCACAAAGCCTCGGCTGTCTATCAACTAGGTGAAGACAACATTTTCTTAAGCATAGCCCCGCCTGTTCAAGGAAGTGTGGTTCTTATAACTTTGGACAATATTTGAAATATGTTTTCACTGATGTGACGGTCTGCCTCGGACGCATCAATGAACCCTGTGAGAAGTATCAAAATCAGAATATTTTTTAATCTTTTGACTCCGCGCCCCTGTCCACTAGCATCGTGCATTGTCAACCATGCTAGCAAAGCCAAAAACTTACCTTTGATTCCCTGACGTATCCACAGCTTCCTGTCTATGATTCCCTCCTAAAGGAAGCTGGTGGATAGTGTAAGGAATCAAAGGGTTAAGTTTTTGGCTGTTGGTGGACAGAGTACGGGAGTCAAAGGGGTTAATAATTTTTGTATGAAAAAGAGAGATTGTGAGGATGACTTGACCATCGTGGTTTTTGTATAGTTTTGCTTTGTTTTGTTTTCGTCGCACTAAATGGAATACCATGCTCACTGAAGCGCACTTGTGAGGCTGGAAACTGTATCCTCGTTATTTGTCTTTTATTGTTATTGTAAGCCAAAACTAACCAACGCATCTAATTTGTCTTTAATTTTGATTATAAGCCAAAACTTCCCCCGTGGGGATGCCAGGGGTTCTTTCAGAATAAATAGTATCCCCACCTTCTGGAAATTCTGTGCTAAAAATTTCCTCTTTTCTGTCACTTTCTTTGTTTCTGCTTTGTTCCTTTGCTTTCCATAATTTCTTCCTATCATTTTCTGCCTTGCTGGTCCATTCACCTGTATGATAAAGTCTTACGTACTTTTTCTTAGGATTGATAATTGGGTACATGTATTAAGTGCATTTTTGGTTCTAGGGAGACGAGATATGCGGAAGCAATTTTAGGTAATTTATGCCTGTTTTTATATAGATATGTTTTGGTGTCCTTAGGTATGCTTAAATTTGTATTCAGGATTTTTTTTTTAAAACTCCCTATGTGATAAATTGGACGGAGTGGTCAATACCAGGGGCATGTCCTTAGATTATGTGCGAGAATACATTGATATGTGTACTTAATTTTCTTTTCTGTTTTTTTTTTCCTGTCGAAGTTTTGTATGTTTCGAAGAGGTTATAGCCCTGATATAGCTCTACGCAGTCAGCTGGGCTTTAAACAACAATAACAATAACATTAACAATAACAATAACAATAAGCCAAAACCAACCAGCACACATTGTCCGTTCTCGTGGGAGTATGTTGTTACTTTCCAGTTTATTATTATTATTCTTTAAGTATACAGATAACGCTGGCTGTCACTTTTTCTCTTCTTGTGCTATGATACTACTGGTCGTATTTGACCACCGAGAAAATATTCACTGTGCCTGTATAACTGATGACAATCATTTTGAGTTGGAAGATTTTTGGATTTCTTTTTTTTCTTCTTCTCTTTCTTTTGCGTAGCCTGATCTTGCCACAACAGGTCATCTTTGTATATCGGATCTGTGTTACATGAATCATTCTAATTACCATGTGATGAAATTTTTGTTTACTGAATCATACTTTTGATATGATGGAAACGCTTTGTTAGACCTTAGATGGATGGCTTATGTGTGGTTGGCTGGTCTATAATAGCAACATGGATTGAAACAAGAAGTGTTTGTTTTGTGTTTCGTGGTTTGTTATTTGTGGAGGAAATTCTGGATGAATGTTATTGTTAAAGGCGATTGTGATTATGATTTGAAGAAGATAATAGTTCCTGCTTAATGTTGAATAGAAAATGCAGTTTGTACATTGAGTTGAAACAATTTTGATAATGACTGTCAGTCGTTCTGTGACATTAATCAACTTTGATAACAATTATTTAATTGTTCTGTGAAATTAATCAACTTTGATAACAATTATTTAATTGTTCTGTGAAATTAATCAACTTTGATAACAATTATTTAATTGTTCTGTGAAATTATCAACTCTGATACAGAATTGTTTGTGAATTAACAATTTGATAACAGTTATTCAATTGTTCTGTGAATTGAACAATTTGATAACAGTTTCAATTGTTCTGTGAATTGAAACAAATTTGATAAACAGTTGTCAATTGTTTGTGAATTGAAACAAATTTGATAAAAGTTGTCAATTGTTGTGTGAATGAATCGACTTTGATAACTTTGTAAATGTATGAATGTCTTTGGTGTTGTAAACATATATGCGGATGATGATGGCTACGTACAGTGGAGGTGACGGTATGTGGGAGGAGATGTAGGGGGGGGGATACCTTAAGCCATGGGGGAAGTGGGGAATGGTCAGGTTGTGTATACCCCCCCCCCCCCCCCTGTGGGATACCGGGGGCTCTTTCAGTATAAATAGTATACCCACCTTCTGGACATTCTGTGCTAAAAATTTCCTCTTTTCTGTCACTCTCTTTGTTTCTTTCTTCCTCCTTTGCTTTCTGTCATTTCTTCCTATCATTTTCTGCCTTGCTGGTCCATTCACGTGTATGTGTTCGATAAAGTCTTACGTACTTTCTCCTAGGATTGATAATTGGGTACATGTATCAAGTGCATTTTTGGCTCTATAGAGGTGAGATACGCGGAAGCAATTTTAGATAATTCATGCCCGTTATTATATATGTTTTGGTGTCTTTAGGTACGCTTAAATCTGTATTTAGGTATGTTTTTTTAAATCCCCTGTGCGATAAATTGGACGGAGTGATCAGTGCCAGGGGCATGTCCTTAGATTCTGTGCGCGAATGCATTGATATGTGTACTTAATTTTCTTTTCTTTTTTTTTTCCCTGTTGAAGTTTTGTATGTTTTTGAGGTGGTTATAGCCCTGATATGGCTCTACGCAGTCGGCTGGGCTTTAAACAACAATAACAGAAATAACAGGTTGTGTATATAAATGTATCCAGCCTCTTTTCATAGCAGGCCTAAGCTGACTGCCAGTCCCATTTTCTTCACTTCTATACACATGCTACTGAGCCAGTGGTACAGTACATTTTCGTCACTGTGTTTAACTTTAAGCCATCCTACTTTGCCTTAGAGGTTGAAATCCAAAACAAGTGTGACTGCCAGCGTTCAAGCAAACAAGAACCAGAAAAAAAGAAACCCCACGAAAATAGAATCTGAACGCTTATTTAATACAACCAGACGAGACAGGCACACATTTTCAGCCAACTGGTCTTTGTCAAGCGTAAAACGTAAGATCACAAAACGAATAAACACCAAATACAAAAATGAGGAGAAAAAGACTGAAACTTTCCTGTCGAAGCAGCAGGGAAATTTGAGTCTTTTTCTCTTAAGTTTTGTATTTTTGTAACTTCCCTGCTTCCAAGCAGCTGCAAAATCTTAACCTTTTGACTCCCGCACCCTATTCACCAACTGCAAAATCTTAACCTTTTGATTCCGGCACCCTAAATCACCAACTGAAAAAACTTAACCGTTTGACTCCACACCCTATCCATTAGCTTCCTGTAGGAAGCTGGTGGATAAGGTGAGGAGTCAAAGGGTTAAGTTTTTGCTTTGCTAGCATGATTTGACGATGCAGAGTGCTGGTGGACAGGGTGCGGGAGTCAAAGGGTTTTAAACAAACACTAATATTATGAGAGTATTAATTTTGTTTTGAATTATGTGAATTTTTGTTTTGGGGACGAATGTAAAGTTGGCCTTCAGTGTCGATAGCAATTGCTGAAATCTGATCTCCGTGATGAAAATATCATGGAACTTTTTAATGTGATGTGATGTGATGTGATGTGATGTGATGTGATGTGATGTGATGTGATGTGATGTGATGTGATGTGATGTGTGTGTGTGTGTGTGTGTTTGTGTGCGTGTTTGTGTGTGTTTGTGTTTGTGTTTGTGTGTGTGTGTGTTGTGCGTGTGTGTGTGTGTGTGTGTGTGTGTGTGTGTGTGTGTGTGTGTGTGTGTGTGTGTGTGTGTGGTGCATGTACGCGTGCGCGTGTGTGTGTGCGTATTTGTGTGTGTTTGCGTGTGAGTGTGTTTGTGCGTGCACGTGTACGTATGCGTGTGTGGGTGTATGCATGTGTGTGTGTGTGTTCGTGAACACCAAATAATAACAGCAGATGGCACCAAGACTGGATGGCCTGTTTCCTTGGGATTACAGTTTTTCATCAAATTCTATTCCAACTTCTATAGTGACCATTCTCTAAGGATGTCTACCACGTTTTAGACTCTAAGACGATCATCCTTCAAAAGATACGTTTTATATTTAACTCTTTGACTCCCGCACCCTATCCTTCAACTGCAAAAAAATTAACCCTTTGACTCCCTCACCCTATCCACCAGTTTCGTGCAGGAAGCTGGTGAATAGGATGAGGGAATCAAAGGGTTAAGTTTTTGCTTTGCTAGTATTGTTTGACAATGCAGAATGCTGGTGGATAGGGTGAGGGAGTCAAAGGGTTAAGTTTTTTGCTCTGCTAGCATGGTTTGACGATGCAGGAAGCTGGTGGACAGGGTGAGGGAGTGAAAGGGTTAAAGAAAGAATGTGCCCCACTATTCCAGAATTTACCCGTACTTTTCTTCACCCCTTCCGAAAGGATGGCTGTCTGCTAAACAAAATATGATATATGAGCATTTGATATATGTGTATAATTTGAACTTTGTGTAGAATATGATTTTTGTGTAATAATTTGATTTTTTTTGTGTATACTTCGCAAGAAAGGATATTGCACTGAACATAATTATGCACCTGTCTTACTTTGCTTGTTAAAAAAAAACATCAATGTTTTCCTTTTTTTTTTTTAATATAATTTTCCTTTTTTACATTTGATACGTCATGATTCGTGTACGCCTTTTTTGTTTACATTGTTGATGGTGGATGGTTGCTTGGGGAAATAAGAATTAAACCTCTTGTGTTTGTGTTACAATGGAATGCTGATACTTTTATACCATTCGGTGGCTGGTGCGATGTTCAAGTTTGTTAAACACTACGTACGTGATTTGAAAAAAAAAGAAAAAAGAAAAAAGAAAAAAGAAAAGGTCTGCTGTGAAAACTGTTGGTCAAATTGTTTTTTTCTGACTGTTCAAGGTGTACTGGTGCGTTAGTTGTTTGAATTTGTGATTTGAGCAAAACCTTGCTGTGTTGTTTAGTATTAGAGATTTAACTGTTGAATAGTGAAATTAGATTCTGTGTTTGTTGAGTGTGTGTGAATGTGTGTGTGTGTGTGTGTGTGTGTGTTTGGGTGTTGTGTGTTTGTTTATTTGTGTGTTGTGTGTGTGTGTGTGTGTGTGTGTGTGTGTGTGTGTGTGTGTGTGTGAGTGAGTGTGTGTGTTTGGGTGTTGTGTGTTTGTTTATTTGTGTGTGTGTGTGTGTGTGTGTGTGTATGTGTGTATGTGTGTTTGTGTGTGTGTGTGTGTGTGTGTGTGTTTGTGTGTATGCGTGTGTTTGTTTTTGTGTTTGTGTGTGTTTGTGTGTGTGTGCGCGCGTGTGTGTCTGAGCGCGCGCGCGCGTGCGTGTGTGTTTAAGGATGGGCTTTTTTTTCAATAATCTCAAACGTTTGTTCATCGCTGCCCTCTCTCCTTGTAGTATGTATGTATGTGTGTGGGTGTGGTGAGAAGTCAAAATTGATATGTTGGAGATGGAACCTTGTTAATTAAGCCTGTTCCATTGTTGACACATGGTGGATGATGAATGTGATTCAGATGGCGTGGCAACCCTGTCCTTCTTGTCTGTCTTCGGTCCACCCTGAGATGGACCTCGTGGTCAATCTGCTAAAAAAAAAATAAAAAAAGAAAAAGAAAGAAAAAAGAAAAAACCCCATCAATACTGAATGTACACGAAAATGATATTTGTGACTGGTTCTTGCGAACGGGGTCACAAGTCGCAACGTGTGAACTGAGATACGGGCCTGAAAAGGTGGTGAGGGTCGATCTGGGTGATTTGAGATTTTTGTTCCTACACATTGTCTGACCATTAATCTATTAATTATGGCAAAGATTAAAGTGAAATTTGGGCTGAAAGAGTGCTAATAACATTTTAAAGTGATAACCCATCGAGAATGTGCAGATTTTTTCCGTGAAAATGCGTGTGTTTGAGCTTTAATTTAGGCCATGAAACCGTACAGGGCCTCAGCATATCGCATACCGTTGGAATCAGCTCGCGAAATAGCTAGTATATAGTGCAGAATCACTTTATCTATCACTTCACTAAGTTTGATGAAGATAGAATACTGGTTGCTAAGGAAAAAGCAGAGAATTTTGTTGGCCTTCTTTAACTCTGCTTTTCTCAAAATGGCCGTCCCATCACCCACTCCCTTTAAATTACTGTAACTCGCTCGATTTTCCAGTTAGACAGTTGAATTATACATCATTGGAAAGAGCATTATTTTCTGCTTTCTGGTGATATATCCCCCAAAATTAAGTTGTGACCCCATTCGTAAGAACAGGTCATATATGAAAATAGTGAGTGACTGTCAAAGGCTGTTCATTTAAACATTTGACTCCTGTCACCCTATCCACCAAATGCAAGAACTTTAACCCTTTGATTCCCTTACCCTATCCACCAGCTTCCTGCAGGACGCTGATGGATATCGTGAAGGAATGAAAATCAGGAAGCTGGTGGATAGCATGAGGGATCAAAGGGTTAAGTATCTGCTTTGCAGGCATGGTTGACGACAATGCAGGATGCTGGTGGACAAGGTTGCAGGAGTCAAAGGGTTAATGAAGAACAACGGAAGAGGTGTGGAATTTAACCCCATTACCACGGGAATAAAAGACAACAATTGACATAGTTGTCTCTGATGTCAAGACTGTAGGCGTAGCTGTCTCACTTGGTAAGTCAGCGGTAGACATAGTTATCTTCCTTGGTAAGGCAACAGTAGACGGTTATCGCCCTTGGTAGGAGACAAAAGCAGACAATTATGCCCCTTAGGAGACAACACTTGGTAAGAGAACATCAAATAATTATCTTCCTTGGGAGACAACACTATTGAACTGTCTCCCTAGATAAGACAAAGACAACAGTAAACATAATTATCTACCTTGGTAAGAGAACGTTAAACAATTATCTCCCCTTGGGGACACCACTCGGCAATTGTCCCCTAGATAAGACAAAGACAACAGTAAACATAGTTGTCTACCTTGGTAAGAGAACGTTAAACAATTATCTCCCCTTTGCGAGACACCACTCGGCCATTGTCTCCCTAGATAAGACAAAGACAACAGCAAACATAGTTGTCTACCTTGGTAAGAGATCTTAAACAATTATTTCCCTTGGAAGACACCACTAAGCAACTGTCTCCCTAGATAAGACAAAGACAGCAGTAAACATAGTTATCTATCTTGGTAAGAGAACATTAAACAATTATCTCCCTTGGGAGACACCATTCGGCAACTGTCTCCCTGGATAAGACAAAGACAGCAGTAAAAATAGTTATCTCAGAAACCAGAAAATTGAAAAAAAACAACAAAAACAGACAACAACAACAACAACAACAACAACAACAACAACAACAACAAAAACAGAGTGATGCTTAAATTTCGTGCCAAAATCTACTTTCATAGGGAAACCAGAAAATAAAATAGAAAAATAAAAAGAATGACGCGCACGCATTGTGATTACCTGAGATATTCCACTTTGCATTAAAAATGAGAAAATACAGACTGTGCAGCAATATAATGCCTGCGCAATATGAGTCAGACCAACAGAGTAACGTGAACACACACATCAGAATTGACAGCACTGGAACGCTGAATTATTCATATTGAGTCGTTGTTGTGGGGGACTGAATCCCTAATCTGTGGTAACAGAGCTCTTGGGTATGAGTGGTTATTATTTAGTTTTAATTTTTGGAATGTCTGATCATTTTGGTGGCTTGTTTTCAAGCAATCATTTTTAAGACGTATTTTCCACATTTTTAGTTTTATAAACCAGAAAAAGGTACAGGGTCTCCAATGACGATACCAGTTTTATTTCCCTCCGTAAGAATTGGCGGAGATATTATGTTCTACACTATCGGTCACTTTGAGAAAACAGGCTCCGAAGATTTTTGATCCTGCAGTCGATAAGAGTCCTCAACAACATGTCTAAATCTCAGTAAATCTGACTAAAACCTTAAAATTAGATAACACACGATATACTTTGCAATATTTATGCAATCAGTCAACTGTGGTGCCTACTGTCGTATTATATTTTGATTATCAAAACTGAATGGGTGAAATATAGTCTAGGTAGGGCCTTAGGACCTGGCCAGCTCATGGGTTTATGTGCAGATTTAAGACTTGTGCCATGATCACCATGCACATAGCACATGTGACGTTAGTTTAACGCATATGGAATTCGTTCTGAGCGCGGGGACGTCGTCTTGAGAAACTGAAACTGAAACTGAAACTTATCAAAACTGTATGACTCTAGGGAACGAAAACAGCAAAGTAAGCACTAAGGTCGTCTATTTAACATTTATGTGTTTCTTAGAAAATTGAGCAATGATTGCATGGACAGCTATGCATTTAAAACTGCAAAAATTTCAATTTTCATCATCTCAACCTTGATGATTTTTCAGGACCTCTGGTGCAACTCAGCCTGGGTGACTTACCAGTCATTTTTTTGGTAATGGTCACATTGGTTTATCTTTAGCTGAGTATGAGTCAGTTTTAGTTACAACTCGTAAGCAGCACTTCTGTGTATTTCTGGTTAATAAGTGAACTATGAGTTTTGACATTCTTAGATATTGTGCTCATTTCTGTCTTCTGTTGGATGTGAACTAATTCATTGACTTATTATTTTATTTTTCATTCTGTTAGATGTGAACAAATTCATTGTGTTGATTTTTTTTTTTCAATTTTCTATTCCCATTGCCATATTTTGTGATTACATGTCCAAAAAAAAAGAAAAAAAAAAGCGATGTAATGCATCTTGTTTTGTGATTTATTGGATGAAGTGTGTGTGCTGCTGTCTTTGAACTTTATATCACTGTCTTCTCATGTTTGTGGTGCGAGTGAACTTATGATGGTTTGATAAAAAATTGTGTTTACTGGTGCGCGCGCACGTGGGCGTGTGTGTGTGTATGTGTGCGTTTGTGTCTGTTTGTGTATGTGTGTGTTTGTGTGTGTGTATGTGTGTGTGTATGTGTGTACATATATATAATATATATACATATATATATATATATTATATGTGTGTGTGTGTGTGTATGTGTATGTGTGTGTGTGTGTGTGTGTGTATGTGTGTGTATATATATATATATATATATATATATATATATATATATATGTGTGTGTGTGTGTGTGTGTGTGTGTACGTGTGTGTGTGTGTGTGTACGTGTGTGTATGTGTGTGTGTGTTTGTGTTGTGTGTGGTGTGTGTGTGTGTGTGTGTGTGTGTGTGTGTGTGTGGTTTTGAGAAGAATGTCAAGCTGAACTATTCAGATATTCTGCAGCATCTCTTATAACCTAAATACGTTTCTCCAAAGCAACTATTCAAGTATACTGCAGCTTCTTTTGAATATTACTTTTCCTCTAATTAAGTTACTCGTTTGACATACTTGCTATTCTAAGGAATCTCTAAGGTGGCGATAACGGGTGATGGGCGTGGGGAAATGACAGAGAGCACACAACGAGGAAATGGCATCGATCGCTTGGGATTTTGAGGGATTTTTTGAGCACATTCCCGTGGCGTCTGTCCCCCGTTTGTTAGCTCGTTTCTCTGTAGATAATGCAATCCCTAGGATTTAGAGGGAATTGTGCCAGCTCGGAGAATGGAGTTTATCTGAATAGAAGCCATCTACGGTCAATCGTGTAGGATTTGGTTGTCGAGTAGGAACTGCGTTATTCTGCTCGGAGGACAGTGGGTTTGTGTTGTTTTTTGTTTCCTGCTGTTCCAGACAAGCTTAATCATGTTACACGCTCCCTTGTTTATACTGGAGAGGAGGAAATTGTTCTTGATGTGGTCCTTGGGGTCATGTCTAACTAGACAAGTTTTGTTTTTTTTTAACTTGGAGCTGTATTTATCATCGTTATACTCACCCTTCTACCTTCAGTGCAGGGTACAACACAATACGATAAATAGACAACACGATATCTTACAACACGATACGATATTATGATGTAATACAACAGAGCAGAACACAACACAGTACAACACAACACGACACGACACGACACGACACGACACGACACGACACGACACAACTCAACGCAACGCAACGCAGCGCAGCGCAACGCAACGCAACGCAACGCAGCACAGCACAGCACAGCACAGCACAACACAACACAGCACAGCACAGCACAGCACAGCACAGCACAACACAACACAACACAACACAACACAACACAACACAACACAGCACAGCACAGCACAGCACAGCACAACACAACACAGCACAGCACAGCACAGCACAGCACAACACAGCACAGCACAGCACAGCACAGCACAACACAACACAACACAACACAACACAACACAACACAACACAGCACAGCACAACACAACACAACACAGCATAACACAACACAACACAACACAACACAACACAACACAACACAACACAACACAGCGCAGCGCAGCGCAGCGCAACGCAGCGCGGCGCAGCGCAGCGCAACGCAACGCAACGCAACGCAGCGCAACACAGCACAGCACAGCACAGCACAGCACAGCACAGCACAGCACAACCCAACCCAACCCAACCCAGCACAGCACAGCACAACACAGCACAGCACAGCACAGCACAGCACAGCACAGCACAGCACAACACAACACAGCACAGCACAGCACAGCACAGAACAGCACAGCACAGCACAGCACAGCACAGCACAGCACAACACAACACAGCACAGCACAGCACAGCACAGCACAGCACAGCACAGCACAGCACAGCACAGCACAACACAACACAACACAACACAACACGACAGAAAATAAAAAAATGTGTGGCGCTCCATGTCCATGTGGTAGTGACAATACAGTAATCAGAAAAACATGAACACAGAATCAGAACGCGTATGTAATACAACAGACAAGACAGGCCCAAATTTTCGGCCAACTGGCATATTTAAAGCGTAAACCGTCACTGTCCCCGTCACCGTCACCGTCACCGTCACCGATCCCTTAGACTGGCCGTCCGTCGGGGCGCCTCTCGGAAGACTTGACAACAACCTTTCTCCACTCCTCCCTGCTCTCCGCTTTCCTTAGGGTATCCCGTCCACTCTCGAATATTGTCTTCCCGTCTCTTCTTTTGTCTGCCTCTTTTCCTTCCTCCCGAGACTGTGCCTTGCAGGCGTAAACGTAAGATCACAAAAGAACAAACAACAAATACACAGATTAGGAGAAAGAGACCAAAATAGTGACAATACAGTCTGATTTTCTCCCACCTCTGTGGAAAATGCATTGAGTAGGGTTTGAAATCAGCGCTATCACAAGCTGAGGACCGGGTTGTCACAGTTATTGTACCGCTAACAGGAACAACTGTCACTAACGGGAACAGAACGTTTCACTGCACAAATCTGACGTCAGATTATGCAACAGTTATTTTAGAAGTTAGTGGCACGTCCTTTTCTACATCAAAATTGATGCAAATCGATAAAACAGACATAAATAGCTGAAAGTTTATAAAACAAAAAGCTCCATCGATACTTCCTTCGTAAAATGAGCACTCCCCTAGTTTTATCAGGAGACAAGACCACACCACTCCAGGAACCTCGAGGCGCTAAGCTCCGCCCCTATAGGAGATTCTTACAAGTTCGGTACACAACGTACCAACTCACTTTAATTCACGTCATGGAGATCACTCGTTATTTCTGTACGTGGATTTCAAGTTTCGTGGCTCTATAAAATCTGATGATGGAACCTGCTCCAAAGACATCAAAATAAAAATCAGAATGGCAAAGCAAAATACGATCCAACTCAACAACATCTGGATCTGGCCAATCATGATTTACGGCTGCGAAGCCTGGATTCTGAGAAAATTGATTGCAGAAGAATTGAGGCTGCAGAGATGTGGTTTTATCGGAGACTACTACGTGTCAAATGGACAAATAGAAGAACTAATGAAAGTGTCCTGGAAGAACTTGATACCACCAGAAAACTACCAGCGGACATCAACAAGAGAAGACGAAAATACGCTGGCCATGTGTCACGCAACAAGAACCAGAGGCAAAAAGGAAGAAAGGCAGACACCTCCAATCTCATACATCGAGAACATAACCAATATCTGTGGCCTAAATATTCAAGAAATTGTCCACAAAAGTCAAGACAAAAGCGGTCTGGAGTCTGATAGTGGTGTTCAGGTGTGCAGCGGCCAGCACCGTACCGGTGATGCAGACATGTGAGACATGTGAGCAGTCCAGTCACCATGACGACGCTCAGCTCCTTCCTTTAGGGTTCTAACAGGTTCGGTACACAACGTACCATCCGTTTGGGTTTCTAACAAGTTCTGTACACAACGTACCATCCGTTTAGGGGTTTCTAACAAGTTCTGTACACAACGTACCATCCGTTTAGGGGTTTCTAACAGGTTCGGTACACAACGTACCATCCGTTTGGGTTCTAACAAGTTCTGTACACAACGTACCATCTGTTTAGGGGTTCTAACAGGTTCTGTACACAAGTACCATCCGTTTTGGGTTTCTAACAAGTTCTGTACACAACGTACCATCCGTTTGGGTTTCTAACAAGTTCTGTACACAACGTACCATCTGTTTAGGGTTTCTAACAAGTTCTGTACACACGTACCATCCGTTTGGGGTTTCTAACAAGTTCTGTACACAACGTACCATCCGTTTAGGGGTTTCTAACAAGTTCTGTACACAACGTACCATCCGTTTAGGGGTTTCTAACAAGTTCGGTACACAACGTACCATCCGTTTTGGGGTTTCTAACAAGTTCTGTACACAACGTACATCCGTTTAGGGTTTCTAACAGGTTCTGTACACAACGTACCATCGTTTAGGGGTTTCTAACAGGTTCTGTACACAACGTACCATCCGTTTAGGGTTTCTAACA
>JAPXFY010000023.1:61840830-61870830 GCA_030674185.1 Monoplex corrugatus
TATCATGAGAAAGATACTTAAGGTCAAAACAAGGTGGTAATGTTCACATTTGCCTCTTAGTCTTGGGAAGAGGCTGTTCCTATCATTTTCTGCCTCACTGGTTCATTCACCTCGTTTTCCGTTAAGCTTCCATACTTTCTCCTAAGACTGGTAATTGGGCACATTTATAATATTGGACTGCATTTTTGGCTCCAACGAAATGTGCAGTTTTTGCAGGCCAGGTTTTGTATGGGTTGGCGTAATTTATACATTTATATTCAGGATTCTTTTAAAATCACCTGTGATAAATAGGATGGAATGGTCAGTGCCAGGGGAACATCGTTAAGAATGTGCGCAAATCCATTGTGCCCCGTAGTTCCTCTTTAAAAGAGGGTTGATTGTTGTAAGCCTTTACATAGAATTTCACAATCGGCAAGGCTTTAAACAATAAGCATACGTCTTCGCACACATACGTACTCGCATACAATGATACACGCGCACACGCACAGACGTAATTGTGAGACGGTTTTTTTTTGTGGTTATTGCTAGGATTAAGACTGTAAGCAATTAGGTCATGTGTATCCACAAAATTCCAGATAACTGAACTGTAGCCTACCTTTGCCGAAATTACTAATCTTTAAGTAAAACTGCTCAATTTGTCCCACTTTTCGAGGTCGTTGGAGTAGAGATAGTAGTCTAGTAGAGACCTTGCTATTATCAGGTCATTATTTTCAGACGGATCGCAACTATCACCCTGGCGATCAGGCACCCGTTATTTTTGTTTAAAGCCCAGCCGACTGCGTAGTCATATCAGGGCTATCACTTTTTCAAAACAACGCATGATATTCAACAGGAAAAAGAATTAACACGTATTAATGCATTCGCGCACATAATCTAAGATGCCCCTGAGGTTGTCCAGTCTGTCCAATCTATCGCACAGGGGTTTTAAAAAAACATACTTGAATACAAATTTAAAGATAACTAAGGACACTAAAACGTATATAAGAATGGGCCTTAATTACCTAAAATTGCTTCCGCATATCCTTTTCCTAAATGCACACTTGATACGTGTACCCAATTATCAATCTTAAAAGTACATGACTTTATCGAACACACACAGGTGAATGGACCAACAAGGCAGAAAATAAGACAAAGCAAAGGAGAAACGACATTAAAGAGGAAAATGTAGCACAGAATGACCAGAATGTGGGGATACTATATACACGTCATTATTGAAGGGCCAGGAACGTTTTGAGTCAGTTTTTGAAAGGAGAAATAACCTCTTTTCTCTTTTTTCTCCAATTCGTTGCCGTAACTGAATGGATAAGAGCTCAGACAACATTGCAGTTTCCTTTTGGCACGTGTTTGGGGATTTGCCGATTTGCAATGGGCGGCCCAAGGAAGACAATTTCCACACGAAATTGTCGAATCTTCAGCAGGGTCTCTGACGACGCAGGCAAGGTAGCGACAAAATTCGCTTTGCACGTGCAAGGCAAGCCCTTTTTGAATACTACTCCAGCCAAAGTTGCCCGCAGACGAGGATAAAAAGGACCCGTTCTTGGTTCGTTTTAACCATGCTTGCAAGACGACGGATGACGGATGAGCAGCAGGGGAGAGCCCTCGCTCTGCTTGATGAAGGCATAGCGCAGCGGGAAGTTGCTAGACGACTTGAAGTGTCGCATTCCACAATCCAGAGACTGCTGGAGCGCTTCAATGAGACTGGAGCAGTCCAGGAAAGGCGTCACACGGGTCGACCCAGAGTAACAAGACAGCAAGACCGCTACCTTGCCCTCTCCGTCCTGAGGGAAAGGGCATCCACTGTGGTGACCTTGAGGGGTCAGCTGAGGGATGCAACAGGTGCTAACATCAGCTGCAGCACGGTGAGAAGACGGCTACATGAGGCAAACTTGAGGTCACGGAGACCGGCCGTCCAACCCATGCTGTCACCGGTCAACAGAGTGCGCCGCATGACCTGGGCCAGGGAGCACGTGACCTGGACAAGGCAACAGTGGGCCCGGGTCTTGTTTTCAGATGAGTCCAGGTTCACCCTGACCTTTAACGATGGCCGGGCTCGGGTGTGGCGACGTCAAGGGGAGAGGTTCGCTGACGCCACTGTCCAAGAGCATAACCGGTACGGCGGCGGGTCGGTGATGGTGTGGGGTGGCATGAGCCGTGGTACCCGGACCCCCCTGCTCCCCATTGACGGCATCCTGAACGGGGTCCGGTACCGGGACGAGGTTCTGGCGGCCGTGGCACTGCCTGCGCTTGTGGACCTTGGTCAAGGCGCCATCTTCCAGGACAATGCACCTGCGCATCGAGCACGCCTTGTGACCGACTTCCTGGAGCAGCATGAAGTCGTCCGTATGGCCTGGCCAGCGTGCTCAACGCCAGGGGCATGTTCTTGGATTATGTGCGCGAATGCATTGTGTGTACTTTTCGTTTTTCCCGTCGCTGTTTTGTATGTTTTGAAGCGGTTATACACCTGATATGGCTCTTCGCAGTCGGCTGAGCTTTTGAACAATAACAATAATTTTTATGAAAATATACTCCTAATCATAATTTAAGGGCCACTTCTTCCTTCCTCTCTAATTTTAAGTTGAAATAATTGACAATGTTTAGAATTGATTCTATGTTTTATTTCATCATTTCCACACCTGTTTTGGAAAAAGAAATTAGCACAATGACCCATTAGTGAACAGCACATGCATTTAAAGGAACATCCCCCCCTTTTCAAAAAACAGAAAGTGTCAGATTTGGCCCATCTGTTTTCAATATCGCGTGTGTCCGCCCCGAGCCTGGATGCATGCTTCACAGCGCCGATGCATCGACCCCACAAGGGTACGGAGTGTGTCCTGAGGGATGGCCGCCCACTCGATCTGCAGGATGTCGACCAGCCTGGCCAGGGTGCCCGGTGGGGGGTGGTTGTCCCTGATGCGCCTCCCGAGCACATCCCAGAGGTGTTCAATTGGGTTCAGGTCAGGTGAGCACGCTGGCCAGGCCATACGGACGACTTCATGCTGCTCCAGGAAGTCGGTCACAAGGCGTGCTCGATGCGCAGGTGCATTGTCGTCCTGGAAGATGGCGTCTTGACCAAGGTCCACAAGCGCAGGCAGTGCCACGGCCGCCAGAACCTCGTCCCGGTACCGGACCCCGTTCAGGATGCCGTCAATGGGGAGCAGGGGGGTCCGGGTACCACGGCTCATGCCACCCCACACCATCACCGACCCGCCGCCGTACCGGTTATGCTCTTGGACAGTGGCGTCAGCGAACCTCTCCCCTTGACGTCGCCACACCCGAGCCCGGCCATCGTTAAAGGTCAGGGTGAACCTGGACTCATCCGAAAACAAGACCCGGGCCCACTGTTGCCTTGTCCAGGTCACGTGCTCCCTGGCCCAGGTCATGCGGCGCACACTGTTGACCGGTGACAGCACGGGTCGGACGGCCGGTCTCCGTGACCTCAAGTTTGCCTCATGTAGCCGTCTTCTCACCGTGCTGCAGCTGATGTTAGCACCTGTTGCATCCCTCAGCTGACCCCTCAAGGTCACCGCAGTGGATGCCCTTTCCCTCAGGACGGAGAGGGCAAGGTAGCGGTCTTGCTGTCTTGTCGTTACTCTGGGTCGACCCGTGTGACGCCTTTCCTGGACTGCTCCAGTCTCATTGAAGCGCTCCAGCAGTCTCTGGATTGTGGAATGCGACACTTCAAGTCGTCTAGCAACTTCCCGCTGCGCTAGGCCTTCATCAAGCAGAGAGAGGGCTCTCCCCCCGCTGCTCATCCGTCATCCGTCGTCTTGCAAGGATGGTTAAAACGAACCAAGAACGGTCCTTTTTATCGTCTGCGGGCAACTTTGGCTGGAGTAGTGTTCAAAAAGGGCTTGCCTTGCACGTGCAAAGCGAATTTTGTCCTACCTTGCCTGCGTCGTCAGAGAGACCCTGCTGAAGATTCGACAATTTCGTGTGGAAATTGTCTTCCTTGGGCCGCCCATTGCAAATCGGCAAATCCCCAAACACGTGCCAAAAGGAAACTGCAATGTTGTCTGAGCTCTTATCCATTCAGTTACGGCAACGAATTGGAGAAAAGAATAAGAGAAAATAGGTTATTTCTCCTTTCAAAAATTGACTCAAAAACGTTCCTGGCCCTTCAATAATGACGTGTAGTATATATGTATGTGTACTTGTGTGTATGCACGGAGGAGAGTAAATGTGTAGTATGCCATATGTAAATAACAGGGTTTTTAAGGATTAATCGCATTCGGACAATTCCATAGGTGATCTACACATATCGGCCAGATAAATATCCGGCAGACGTCTTAATCTTGTGTAAAAGTTTATGCGTAGGCAGGGTTTGAAATGGGCGAGGGGAAGTTTGGACGTCGCCGGAATTCAGTTAAGTTCATACTGCATGTAGCTCGGCCGATCACTAGAACCATATTGGTCCAGTACAGAGATCAGTATACACACACCTCAAATATTAACACCGCGTTGAAAAGTCCATGTTTAATTAGGCTACTTTAGAACCACCCAGCTGTAAATGGGAAATCGTTCCCTTTGGGGTCAGGGAAGGTAACGCTGAGAGATTGGTACCACTGTCACTATGCTGTCTCCTCTCCATTTGAATTTTAAACAAATTTTGGTTTCCAGGACTAATACTTGCAAAAGATATTTAAAACATTTTGTACAGAATCACAAAGCATTCCAATAAAAGTGAGATTAAATTTATCATTGCAAAGTGATTTTTACATGTTGACCGATTTGTACACTTTTGTCCATTGATTCCTGGAAATTTGTATGTGTTCATAATGGAATGCATGCTTGGTGTATATGCATGTCTGTATGCATGCGTGTGCGTGCCTGCAGTGTGGTTTTGTTCAATAATTGACTTTATTTTTGCAGGTGAAATCGCCAGTAGCCCGGTATTTTAAACTTACCTCCCTTTTTTTCCCCCTCCATCTCACTCCTTCCCCGACGTTGCACTTCTATGTCCCTCCTTTTCTCCCTCCCCTCCATTTACCCCCCTCCCTCTACTTGCATCTCCCATTATTCTCAGTCCTGCCAGTCGCTATTTTACTATGTCACTGATCAGATTGTTCTAAGTTCAAAACGAAGGATGGCGTCTGAGGAACCTGGCCTGCAGGCGCCCTCTACCAACTGTGGTTACAAACGCTGCTTTGGTTTTGATTCTTTTGATCTTGCTTCTGTTGGATAGCAGCTGTTGTATGTTGAAATGTGTTCTCTACGTGCACGGTCACCAGCTTACGTCGTTGTGGGCAGTATTTTTTCCATTTGGTGTTGCCTCGTCTGAGGTCGCCCCCCCCCACCCCTGTAGGGATGCTGGGGGCTCTATCAGTATGTAAAGTATCCCCAACTTATGGAAATTCTGTGCTAGAAACGTCCTTTTCTTAAAATCCCCTGAGTGAACTGGATGGAGTGGTCGACGCCGGGAGCATGTCTTTAGCTAATGTGCGCGAATGCATTGTGTACTTTTTTCCTGTTAAAGTTTTGTATGTTTTAAAGCGGTTATAACCCTGATATGGCTCTACGCAGTCGGCTGGGCTTTAAACAAACAGAAGTAGGTGTATCCCTATTTTTTGTTCATAATGGTATTTGTTCTTTGGTTTGGGGTTGGTCCAAAGGCCATAGGCGCGTGTTTGGTAGTAGTGGTGGTGGTATTTTTTTTTGAGTGGGAATTCTAGTGTCTTCAGTGGTTATCTGCCGTTGTCCAGGCCAATGGAGGGTCGGTAAGCTTCTTGAGCCACATGCATTTTCTGTAGTTGCTTGGTCTACTTTTTACGGTATACCTGTACCGGTAACTGTGGCATGGGGAAATTAAACTGGCGTTCAGCAGCTAGAGGGAAAAGTAGCGTAGTCTTAGTGTGGATGTAGTGTTCTGCTACTCCATCTGGCGCTGCTGTGGTCTTTCACATGGCTCTGGAGGATCTAGTGCAAGTTCGAAGGGCTTAATGGTTGACAGACATCCAGGTCAGGTAGCCTGACTGTCTCGAGTCACTCGTGTAATGTTCAGTACTAGTTATCCGACTGCCAACGGTGAAATGGCCGATAGAAATGATATAGGCGCGTAAACGAAACAAGACATGCGCAGTTTTTGGCCAAATTACCTGTCGAGAGGAGAAAAAATCGGTCTCAGATTCTGACCAGCCTTCGTCACGAACTCAAAAAAACAATTTCAGTAAATTCATGTCAAGACTGACAACAGCAACAGGATCAGTTGGGTTCCATGAATAAACTCTTAGTACTGATGGCACATGTATTTGTGTAACTGTACTGTTATAAGACATTAAACTGATCGATAAATCAACAGTCCTACACTAGAACTGGAACTTAGGCCAGAACTAAACTGAACTTAAGCCAGAACTGAACGATAAGCCAATCGTAAATCATACGTCAACAAAGACTGCGCTTAGCAGGACACTGCTGGCGGAGCAAAGAAGTGGTGGTGGTGGTGGTGGTGAGGGGTGTTCCTATATGGAGACCCAGCCATGGCAAAGAAAGACCAGGACGTCCAAAGAAGACCTTCATCGACCAACTGATGGATGATACGGGCTATCGGTATGATGAACTACCTACTGCAATGTTTGACAGAAGGATGGAAGAAACGTGTCATGGATAGCCGAGCAAGCTCGACATGATGATGATGAAACGGAGCTTAATCCAGAACTAAACTGAATTTAAGCCAGAACTAATCTGAACTTAAGCCAGAACTAAACTAAACTTAAGCCAGAATTAGTCAAACGTAAACAAGAGGTAAACTTAAACCAAAACTAAACTTAAACCAGAACTAAATTCAAAACGGATAAAACTGAAGCTAAAAATGAACTTAAAGGTATGAACTTAAAAGCCAAACCTAAACTTGTAATAATCTTGAACACAAACAGAACTCAAACCGAACTTGAAACTCAAACCGAACTTGAAACTCAAACCGAACTTGAAACTCAAACCGAACTTGAAACTCAAACCGAACTTGAAACTCAAACCGAATTTGAAACTCAAACGAACTTGAACTTGAACTCCAACGTGAACTTGAAACTCCAACGTGAACTTGAAACTCGAACCTGAACTTGAAACTCGAAGCTAAACTTGAAACTCGAAGCTAAACTTGAAACTCGAAGCTAAACTCGAAGCTAAACTCGAAACTCAAAAGCTAAATTTAAACCAAAACAAAACTTAAGCCGAACTTAACCCAAACTGAAACTAAACTCCAATATAAACTATCCTTAAACTGAGTTAAACATTAAAACCGAATCTAAACATTAACAAAAAACAGTCTAAAGATTCTTAACAATAGAACGAAATCTGCACATTATAAACATAAAACGAAATCTAAAGATTTTAAACAATAAGAAAACATTGAAGCGAAATTTTAAAACTACACAAAACTGAACAATAAAACCTGTAATCAATAAAACCAAACATAATCTGAAAACAAAAAAACTTAAACTAATCCGAACATTCAACAAATGCCTTAAAACAAATACCCAAACCAATTGAAAAGTAAAACTGAACCACACTTTAAAAAAATGCCCGGTGTAGAAATCACGCGTTGGAAGAAACATCAAATTGAAATCCAAATCCAAACTCTAACTGAAAGTAAATGAAAACGAAACAAAAAAGTAACTAAAAAAATAATGAAAGCAAAAAGCCTCAAACAAAATAATTCAAAACATAACGTAAACTAAGGAAACCCTAGGAAATAAGAAAAAAGAAAAAACGGAACACAACGTAAACCTGTATGCCTTACCGCTTACGTAAGTTTTAAATAGATAAAATTAAAGGACAGTTTTATATAGAAACAATAACATGGAACCCAACTGATTTTGTGGTTATCATGCCATTCGATAAAAAAAATCTACATTTTAGTTAAGAGTACTTGGACATTTTGGCTTAGATTCTTCTGGAAGTTCAGTTCTACATTTTTTTCCTGTCCGTTTCTGCCTTGTTCCTTTGCTTCTATTTCTTCCTGTTTTCTGGCTTGCTGGTCCATTCACTTGGGTGTTCGGTGGTGTCTTGCGTGCTTTTTCTTGGGATTGGTGGTTGGCGTATGTTTTGGTGTCCTTAGTTATGCATAAATATGTATTCAGGTGTTTTTTGAAAACCCCTGTGCATAATTTAGACGGAGTGGTCTGCGCCAGGGGTAAATCTTTAGATCATCATCGGGTGCCTTGCCGCATGGCGTTCGCGATTATGGACTTCCATCTGTATCTCTTGTTGCCTCAAGCATCTCTTCCACCCTCCTTGTCTTCAGCCACTGCAAGTCCATCCTGATCCAGTATCTTCTCCATGGGTCTACCCGGTGCTTCTCCTTCCATCCAGCTTTCCCGTTGTAACCAGGTGTTCCAATTCCCCTTTCCTCATGAAATGGCCTATGGATGTTGCCTGCATTTTCCTAATCTTCCCAATGAATGATCTACTTGTGTCCGTCTCCATCAAGACTCTCGTTTGTTTTCTTTGCTGTCCATGGAACTCTCTCAACATCCTTTTTAGAAACCACATCTCGGCTGCCTCAATCTTGTTCTGACTTTGCTTGTTGACTGTCCACGCCTCGCAACCGTACAACAGTATTGGTTCTATATAACATTCAGAACCCTCTTCCTGATAATTGATAGGCATTTGTTGGTAAGAATGCGTTCCATCTTGAATGTTGTTTTGGCTTTGCCGATTCTGCTGGCTATATCTGTGCATCTGCCGTCTGGTGAAATGATCGTTCCCAGTTATTTATTAAACTTAACATTTCTCAAGGTTGTGCCGTTTGCTGTTATTTTGCCTGAGGGGATTTCATGTTTTTTTTTACTGATCACCATGACTTCAGTCTTCCTGCTGTTTAGTTCCAACCCTTACGTTTGCTTTCTATTTCTAGTATATTCACAAGGTTTTGTAGGCCCCTTTCACTTTCTGCAATTTGCACGGTGTCATCTGCGTATCGAATGTTTATTTCCTCCAACCTTTAATCCAGGGTCTTCCTCTAGGATTCTTATGTTTTTGCTGTAAAGTGAAAACAGATCTGGTGACAAAACACAACCCTGTCTGACTCCTCTTTTGGTGTTTTGGAAAGAGCTTATATCTATTTTTATTCTCATTGCAGCTGTTTGTTCCCAATACATATTTCTGATTATTCGTAGATCTTTTTCATCAATATTGAGTTTTTCTAGTTGATCAATTGTTCATGTCTTACCCGATCGAAAGTTTTGGTATAATCAACAAAGCATAAATATAAATCCTTGTTCACCTCGATTGACCTCTGATAGTTCTTATGGTGTGTATGGCATTAATAGTTCCTTTCCCTTCCACAAATCGACGCTGTTCATCTATTTCTCCGTTTCTATTCCTTGCCCTGGTATGCCTCAACGCAGTCGGCTGGGATTTTTAAACTATGAGCTGTAACTGCTTGTTTCGAAAGTATTACATTCTCTGAGGTGGATGGTCGGTGCTTCTAATGGTCTTCCCTTCGTTTTCTTGTGCTATTTTACATCAGATTATCTTCAGTTTTTTATATGTAGATTATGTCCCTTTTTCTTTCGTCGATTCGTCAGATGGACCATCCTTACTATTATCCCGTTGGCATATGAAGCAGCGGCAGTTTTTCATATCTATTCTGGACCAGCTACGCAGTGCGTGTTTAAGGGCCGTAAGGTAGGGTCTTTTGTTGGTCACCAGGTGTTCTTTCCTACTGGTGTTCAGAGAAAGGCAATTTGGGTGATACTCTAGTAGTCGGCTGGGCTGTAAGCAATATGAAACAGTATAAGATGGTAGCCTGCTCTCTTGGAATGATGTGCCCAGTCCATCTTTGTCTTTTTATGGTGACATGGTGGTGACATGGTGGTGACATGGTGGTGACCCTGTTTTCCTGATAGTTGTAATGCGGAGTTTTTTTCCTATTCATTTTCATGCGTTTTTGTGTTAGATTAGTAAGTCGCTCCAGTATTCAGAACAGTAAAATGTCTTTTTTCTTTTTCTTTCCGTTCATCCTTTCCATTCATCTGTTTCTTTACTGAAGTCTTGTCCTTCCAGCCCACTCAGTCCCTCCCTTAAGTCCTCCCGACCCCTCCCAAAAGACAAGTCATCAGAAAGAAGACGAAAACGCCACAGCAAACAAAAAGATCGGCAGACCAAGCATCTCCCCGTCTCCAAAGACCGAAGCAGTACAGGACGCAAAACATTTGGGGAAAAACAGACTGGGACTTACGGAATATCTGAAGCTGGATCCCCACTCCCCAGTCCATCCTCCGTCCTGACCCACCTCGCCCTCACTTGATCCTGTCTGCGCCTAACTTTCCGCTCCCCCGCCCCCTTCCTTTTCACTCGGTGTCTACCAGCAGTGTTGCCTGACTGTATGCAGACTTGGACACGACGCTACAACCCCCCCCCCCCCCCCCCAAGAGAAAAAGAAAACCCCAAGATTATTGTAGTCTGAACTGAACCAATCTGAATGACCATCGAGGACGTCGATGTTTCGTTATCGAGACAAGGACAAGAGTATGGATCTTAGTCTACAAGTGTCGGGACATTTCAGCCTTCTAGAACTACAAGAACTACGGTTCGGAGCAAAAGACATGGTGGAACACTTTTGAAGGGAGAACATCTTCAGGTAACTAGAACCACACCAAGGACCACAATGAGATCCACGTCATCAAGGATCACATCACCAGGGACCACGTCTGGTTCGTCGTCGAGGACGACGTCATGACATCAGGACGACGTCACATAAAGGACGCCGTCACGTCATGTCAGTTGCATGTTGTCTTCGAGACACCTGAGTTTTGAGACAGGTAAGTGGTTCAGATGATTACACTGAAGCTGTAGGCTTGCCCAGATAAGTTTGTAAAACGTGACATACCAGTAGGTGTTGAAAAGGCAAATACCGTAGGAGTTGTGTTAAAATGTAAATATTGTATGTATTGTGTGGAATGATATTGCAGGTGTAAATGGTAACGAGTGTAGTGTTCTGTTAAATGGCAGACCTGCTAGTACCGAAATCACCACCATTTGTATGATCGAATATGCCCCTTAAATTAAAAACGCGTATTAAAGGATAGTATCATTGGGTCCCATTGGATGTTTACAGATGGTCATATCTTCTCTAATCCTATACCATTTATATTAAAAAAAAAAAAAAAAAATATACAAGGCACCACAACCGAGGGAGGGGTCAAACGGATGAACTGTCACAATGATAACGGAGATGAACCGTAACACGGTGACAAAGGGAACATTGTAATAAAACACTGATTTCTATGTGCTAGTTGGTTAGGCGTTTCCCTGTTGCATATGTAAAGCAAGTACACGTCAGCCCTTAACAACGGCCCTGTGGAGATACCAGGGGCTCTTTCAGTATGTTAAATCCCCACCTGGAAATTATGTGCTAGAAATTTTAATCTTTTGTCGCTCTTGTTCCTTTCCTTTTTCATTTCTGTAATTTCTGCCTTTGGTCCATTCACCTGTATGTGTTAAACGTCTTACGTACTTTCTGTAAGGATTGATAATTGTGTACATATATAAAGTGGGTTTTTGACTGTAGGGAAATGCGATACGCAAAAGCAATTTAGGTAATGTAGGGCCGTTTTTATGTTTAAGTGCCATCGGTAATGTTCAATGTTTGTTAAGGTATGTTTTCCATATCCCCTGTGCGATAAATTGGAATGGTCGATTCTAGGGGCATAATCCTTACATTGTGTGCGCGAATGCATTGTGTACTTTCCCCCCTTGTTGAAGTATGTTTTGAAATGGGTTATAGCCCTGATATGGCTCTACGCAGTCGGCTGGGCTTTAAAGAAAAAAATAACAGTAAACGATTGACAATCCCAACAGTAGGGTAAAAAAGTACATATATTCTATAGTCATAGAATCAAATTCTAATTCCAAATTCTCAAGATGACGTCTTCGTGCTCGGAATGAATTTCACATGCACTAACGTCACAGGTGCCATGTGATGAAGATCCAAAATGATCAGGGCACAAGTCTTAAGCCTGCACACAAACCCATGAGCTGGCCAGGTCCTGAGGTTCTACCTAGATAGTGCCATAACCTTGGGGTTCTAGGGGAGTGAGATGGTAGAGACTTTAACTTTCCCCTTTTATAGGATCAAAGAAAATAAAGGAAGAATGAACAAACGAGGGAAGGGCATATCAATTAACGTTATGATCAAAACGGAGAACCACAAGTGCTTTATACAGGCTGGATAACTCAGCGGATCCACTAATTTCAGCGGATGAACTAGTTTCAGAGGGGAAACATTTTTTTTTTCAGAGGAAATATTACTGAATTATTGTATTTGCCATCAGCAAATGCATCTATAATGCCTCAAAATTACAGAAATTCTTCAGCTTCGCCCCCCAGACCCACAACAGGGATGTTGCCCTGGACCCGGCCAATTTTCAGAGGAAACTATCTTCTCTTACCCAGCCTGTTTATAAAAGATGAGACAACAGGCAGACACATGTAAAGCAAATATGTTCATCCTTAAATATAATGTTAAAGATCCTGTAAACTATGTCGGCCATCGTGGCTTATATATTATTATGCTTATGCAAACGTAAAATCAAGCATTCACACCTCGAAAACTGATTAGTCTTAATGGTTGGGTTTAATATTAGCTGTGCACGTAAAGGGCCCCTGAATTATAAAAGTGCTAATGAAAGGTGCAGCCTACAAACTATTTGTATATGTACTGCAGGGATATGGCGACTCCGGGGAAATGGCGGCTACGGCGACTCCGGGGAAATGGCGACTACGGCAAGGCGGGAAAACGGCGACTGTGGGTGAACGGCGACTAAGACTCCAGGTTAACGACTACGACTCTAGGTAAACGGCGACTACGACTTCTCCGGGGAAATGGCGGATTGAGGAAAAGGGAGACTCCAGGAAAATGGCGACTACGACTCCTCCAGGTAAATGGCGACTAGACGACTCCCAAGAAAATGGCGGATTGAGGAAAAGGGAGACTCCAGGGGAAATGGAGACGCCAGGAAAATGGAGACTCCAGGAAAATGGTGACTAGACCACTCCAGGAAAATGGCGACTAGACGACTCCACGAAAATGGCGACTACGACGGGGTAGTCGGTTGGGCATTAAACAAAAGTAAAGATACCAAAAATCGGCACTAATGGAATTATTAGTGGTGGTGGTATTTTAGCTGTTCTATTATTCGCTTTTGCACCATGTTCATATTTAGTCAACTGATTTTGCGTTTGTAATTTGGGATACCTTTCCCAAAGGTAGCATGTATTACGGTTTTGAGAGAAAGGGACAAATGTTTTCAGAAAAGATGGACCAACTGTGTATAGATCTTTTACATGTCTTAAGGTGTCTTGCCTAACAGAAATTTACAAAAAGACATGTGGGCGTAACCATTGTGACCTCCCAGCACGAAATCGCTCTTAACTAGCATTTTGGGTATTTTGAGTTACATATCACTGGAATTCTGCTGATTATTTTGGTACCTGAATAAAGCTTGTACTCCAAAAAAAAATGTAGAGAAGTTATGTATGTTTAAAGTCATTAAGTTGTATGACGGCCATTTTGAGAAAACGGCCTCGTTTTATGTAACATCCTACACATTTTCCTTAAATTTATTTGGTGGCTTTGGCCCGGTTTGTTGCTAATTTTAGCTGTCATTATCTGAAAGGTGCACCAAAGAGCTTTCTGTCGTGTATTATATGTTAGGTTCTGTACAGGTTACGGTTCGCAATAAACGACAAAAATATGTACTTTTGGTAAGAAATTGCATTATTTCTGCTGCGATCAGTCCATTAAAATACCATTTCAAATTATTTTTTCAAGAAAAAAATTCTGTGAGGGATAGATTAAAGTCCACAAATCAATTTTGAGAAAAAGTCAACACCCTAGATAGACCTTCAGTCACCCTTTCAGCTCCTAGCGCTGTTTGACTGAGTTAAGACTGAATTGGTGGTGGGAGGTCACATTTCTCTTTTTTAAACTGTTACTGGGTATATAGATGTTCCAACATGGATGTCTTGGTCCTTTATCATTTTTCATTTAAATAGATTAAAATAAGTATTGTGTGTTTGTGTGTTTGGGCTTGGGTGGGGGATGTGATAAGCGAGTAAATTTGTAATTCGCAGTGGAATATGAATCGACGTCGTGTATGGCATTTACTGTCTGTATCCCCGTGGGGATGTCGAGAGCGCTTTCAGTATAACTAGTATCTCCACCTTCTGGAAATTCTGCGGTAGAAATTTCCTCCATCACCGTTTCTCATAATCCTGTGTGTGTTGGGGAAGGAGAGGCTATATGCGTGCGTTACTCGGTTTTATTTTTTAAATTTTGTTAGGTGGCTTATACTGTAGACTGTAAGGCAACGTTTAACACAAAACGCTCGTTATTACGTTAATACGCTGAGGCTACATATAAAGCGGTCTTACAATTTGCGCCTCAAAATTACACACAGCCATCGGATAGTACGAATCTGATATACACGTGAAGGTTGTACGAATGTAATAATTATACACATTAAGGAATCAGGAAAAAAATGAAAATAGAAAGGAAATGTGTATTCAGTATAACGGACAAGACGAACACAAATTTGTGACCAACTGACCTTTGTCAAACATAAACGTAAAACAAAGAACAGGTATCAAACATAATAAGAAAATAAGGAACAAACAGCACAATTTCCATGTCTAGTATCAAACAACAAAATAAGAAAATAAGGAACAAACGGCATAATTTCCATGTCTAGTATCGAACAATATAAGAAAATAGGGAACAAACAGCATAATTTCCATGTCTCGTTTAATGAGAAAATGACCGATATGAAGTCGGTGTTTGTGAACAGTGATAACTGGGGAACAAGCGAGGCAAATCGACGTCTTGGGAAAAAGCGAGAAATCCACAAAAAGTGGCCATGCCATGCGTTAAGGTTACAAAAACATCGGTTAGAGCAAATGTAGGCGCTTAGTGTACACAATTAGCATTTGATACGAATAGACCCATGGTCGTTCTTAGAGTTGACTGGCATTGGTAATTTGTACAAGGCCGTTCTTAGAGTTAATAGGCATTGGTGATTGTTTTGTACAAACATTATTTGGCTTTTTTCAGTAAAGACAAAATATTAGACATATGGGGAGAGTACACTAAAGACCTTTTTGAAGATGACAGAAACGCAGAACACATAAGAAAGAACTTTGAAGGACCACCCATAATGAAAGATGAACTTAGAGCAGCATTGAAAAAGACGAAACCAAGAAAAGCCCCAGGACCAGACAACATTACCACAGAGATGATTGAAGCCCTGGAGGAATTCGGTGTAGAAAAAAGTTCTGAATGAAATTTACGACACTGGAAAAATCCCCAAAGATATGTCAAAATCAATTTTCATTGCACTTCCAAAGAAGACAGGGGCTATAGAATGCGAACTCCATCGCACAATCAGTTTGTCATGTAACCAAGATCCTATTAAAAATAATCATGATAAGGAATAGAATCAAAAGAGAAATAGATGAACAGTGTGGATTTGTGGAAGGGAAACGAACTATTGATGCCATATACATCCTAAGAACTATAATAGAGGTAGGTCGAGGTGAACAAGGATTTATATTTATGCTTTGAGTATACCAAGGCTTTCGATCAGGTCAGACATGAAGAATTGATCAACCAATTAGAAAGACTCAATAGTGATGGAAAAGATCTACGAATAATCAGAAATATGTACTGGGAACAAATAGCTGCAATGAGAATAAAAGATATAAGCTCTTTCCAAAACAGCAAAAGAGGAGTCAGTTTTGTCACCAGATCTGTTTTCACTTTACAGCGAAAACATGAGAAACCTAGAGGAAGACCATGGATTAAAGGTTGGAGGAAAAATGATAAACCAACATTCGATAATCAGATGACACCGTGCTAATTGCAGAAAGTGAAAGGGGCCTACAAAACCTTGTGAATATACTTGAAATAGAAAGCAAAGGTAAGGGGTTGGAATTAAACAGGAAGACTGAAGTCATGGTGATTTGTAAAAATGAAATACCCTCATGCAAAATAACAGCAAACGGTACAACCTTGAAACGGGTTGAGTTTAAATACCTGGGAACGATCATTTCACCAGACGGCAGATGCACATCGGAAATAGCTGAATCGGCCAAGCCAAAACATTCAAGATGGAAAGCATTCTTACCAACAAATGCCTGTCAATTAACATCAGGAAGAGTTCTGGAATGTTATATAGAACCAATACTGTTGTACAGTTGCGAGGCGTGGACTGTCAACAAGCAAAGGCCGAACAAGATTGAGGCAGCCGAGATGTGGTTTCTAAGAAGAATGTTGAGAGTTCCATGGACAGCAGAGAAAACGAGACAGTCTTGATGGAGGCAGACACAAGTAGATTACTCATTAGGAAGATTAGGAAAAGACAGGCAACATTTATAGGCCATTTTATGAGTAAGGGGGATTTGGAGCACCTGGTCACAACGGGAAAGCTGGAGGGAAAGAGCACCAGGTAGACCCAGGGAGAAAATGCTGGACGGACTTGCAGAGTGGCTGGGGACGAGGAGGGTGGGGGAGATGCTGGGGGCAACGAGAGATAAGAGATGGCTGGAGGTCCATGGTCGCCAACGCCATGCGGCAGGGCACCTGATCATGATGAATATGCTGATCGCCAGCAAGTTTTGAAAAACAGTATGTATCACCTTCCCATTATCATATAAATTTTCTCAGTGCCGTTCTGATAACGTCAGGTGAATGGCGTTTGTGGTTCCGACAACTGTGCCCGAACAAATGTCGCGCCGAATCTAACGTGAAAAAAGTAATAATAACCACTACTAACCTTAACCCCGTTCTAACCTTAACACATTGTTGTGTTAAAGGGGCTGATGTTTGGTCATGACACAATTGTTGGAACAGTGAAAAAAAGTTTGCAAAACTTCTCGCCTGTTTAAAAACCCCCACCGCGATTGCCGTATATTATACTTTAATCATCATCAGGTGCCTTGCAGCATGGCGTTGGCGATTATGGACTTCCATCTGTCTCTTGTTGCCTCAAGCATCTCTTCCATCCTCCGTCTTCAGCCACACTGCAAGTCCGTCTAGTATCTTCTCTCAGGGTCTACCCGGTGCTCTCCTTTCCCCCAGCTTTCCCGTTGTGACCAGGTGTTCCAATTCCCCCTTATAAAATGGCCTATAAATGTTGCCTGTCTTTTCTTAATCTTCCTTATGAGTGATCTACTTGTGTCTGCCTCCATCAAGACTGTCTCGTTTGTTTTCTTTGTTGTCCATGGAACTCTAAACATCCTCCTTAGAAACCACATCTCGGCTGCTTCAACCTTGTTCTGGCTTTGCTTGTTGACTGTCCACACCTCGCAACCGTACAACAGTATTGGTTAGATATAACATTCCAGAACACTCTTACTGATAATTGATAGGCATTTGTTGGTAAGAATGCTTTCCATTTTCTTGAATGTTTCGGTTTGGCCGATTCTACTGGCTATTTCTGATGTGCATCTGCTGTCTGGTGAAATGATCGTTCCCAGGTATTTAAACTTATCAACCTGTCAAGGTTTTGCCGTTCGCTGTTATTTTGCATGAGGGGATTTCATGTTTTTTACAGATCACCATGACTTGTCTTCCTGCTGTTTAGTTCCAATCCCTTACCTTTGCTTTCTATTTAAAGTATATTCACAAGGTTTTGTAGGTCCCTTTCACTTTCCGCAATTAGCACGGTGTCAAATGCGTATCTGGATTTTGGTATCTCCTGGACTCGAAAGTCCATTTTTGTGGTCGGCTTGTGGTTACCATATAAGCGTAGGTTTTCTAGTGAGCGCCTAACTGTAAAATAGTGTGAAAGCAAAAACGAAAAACAAACAAAAACAAAGAAAAACTGACAAGGTAATAAAGGGAAAATCGTAAGTGTGCACCTAAGACCAATCGGTCAGTATGTTCAACAGCAATACCATCGCGGCAACGAAAATAAAATGGGGTTACATATCTTAAGTTTCGGAGAAATATTCTTATTTTTGTCCATATGTGGGTGTGTGTGTGCGCGTGTGAGTGTGCGTGTTGTAGATTAGCAAAGGCAGGTAAGCCGAAAGTTAACGTCTTAACTTGTAGGTTGAATACGCGTTTTTATTGTTTTTGTGCGTTGGCGATTCGTAGTCAAAATGAAAATTACCCCCGTGGGGATGCCGGGGGCTTTTTCAATATAAATGCGACATCCCACCACCAAATCGGTCTTAACTTGGTCAGTTGAACAGCACTAGGAGCTGAAAAGGTAGTTGACTGAGGGTCTGTCTAGGGTGTTTTGACTTTTTGTCAAAATTGATTTCTGTGGATTATACTCTATCCCCCACAGAAGTTTTTTCTTGAAAAAATATCAATTGATATAAAATGGTATTTTAATGCACTGATCGCAGCAGAAAGAATGCAATTTCTTACCAAAAGTACCTATTTTTGTCGTTTATTGCGAACTGTAACCTATACCGAACCTTACATGTAATATACTGACAGAAAGCTCTTTGGTGCACCTTTCAGATGACAGCTAAAATTAAACAAACCGGGTCAAAGCCACCAAATAAAGAAATTTAAGGAAAATGTGTAGGAGAGTACATAAAACCTTTAGAGGCCGTTTTCTGAAAATGGCTATCATACAACATAATGACTTTAAACATACATAACTTCTCTACATTTTTTTTGAGTACAAGCTTTATTCAGGTACCAAAATAATCGGCAGAATGTACACTTTCCAGTGATATGTATCTCAAAATACCCAAAATGCTAGTTAAGAGTGATTTCGTGCTGGGAGGTCACAAATAGTACTCCCACCTTTTGGAAATTCTGCTAGAAATTTCCTTTTTTCTGTTCTTCATTCCTTTACTTTGGAGCGGGACTTTTTTTCAAGTGGTCATTTTGGACATCCTGCAGGATTGTGTGTGTGTGTATGTGTGTGTGATTGAAATGTTTTACAACCTTCACGACAGTTTTTTCTTTTCCTTTTTTTTTTCATGTTGAAGTATGGTGCATGTTTATAAAAGGTTATAGTCTGATACGGCTGTACGCAGTCGGCTGGCCTTGAAACAAAAATCATAGTAATAGCGATTGGGTACATGTGTTAAGTGCATTTTTGGCATTACGCATATGGGATTTGCCGAAGCAATTTTCATTAATTTAGGCCCGTTGTATGTTTTAGTGTCCTTACTTATATTTGACTTTGTATTCAGGTATTGTTTACAGCCCACGTCACGTGTGATGAATTGGACAGGATTGGTCAACGCCAGACATTTCCTTACATTATGTATGTGAATGCATTGGTATGTGTACTTAAAATTTCTTTTACCCGTTTTTTCCAAGTTGAAGCATTTTTGGGAATGGTTGTAACCTTGATATGACTACACAATAGCTGGGCTGTAAACAAAACATATTGATTGGGTACAATCATGTATTAAGTGCATTTTTTGCTGTAAGGAAATGTGATGTGCCGAAATAATTATAGGTAATTTTGGGCCCACGTTATGATTTAGTGTTTGTTTAAATTTGTAATCAGATTTTTTTAAACCCTTGGAATAAATTCGGACTGGTAAATGCAGAGAGCATATCCTAAGATTATGTGCGCGAATGCATTGACGAGTAATTTGTTTCCAGTTTTTTTTCCTCCATTGAGTTGTGTACATTTTGAGACGATTATAATCCTGATCCCCCCACTGGGTTGCCGGGTTATTTTTCAGTATAAATATCCCCACCTTCTGGAAATTCTGTGCTAGAATTTCCTCTTTTCTGTCAACTCTTTCTGCCCTGTTGCCTTATGTCATTTCTACTTATTTTCTGCCTTAATGGTCTATTCACCTGTATTTTTTCGATAAAGTCTTACGTACTTTTTTCTTTGGATTGATAATTGGTACATGTATTAAGTGCATTTTTGGCTCTAAGCAGGTGAGATATGCGGAAGCAATTTTATGTAATTTATGCCTGTTAAGTTTTGGTGACCTTATGTATGCTATTTGTATTCAGATGTTTTTTAAATCTACCCTGTGCGATAAATAGGACAGAATGGTCATACGCCGGGCGCATGTCCTTAGATTATGTGCGCGAATGCATTGATATGTGTACTTAATTTTTTTTTCTTGTTGAAGTTTTGTGTGTTTTGAAGCGGTTATAGCCCTGATATGGCTCTGCGCAGTCGGCTGGGCTTTAAACAACAATAAAAGGGGAAAAAAAGGCTCCGTGCAGTAGGCTGGACATTAAAACAAAAATAGTGAAAAATGGATGGTGGTGATTACCCTAGTTTTTTTTCTTTGATGAAAACTGTCCAATGGTGGTGGTGAGTTTTTCTTTTTGAATTTTACATGAACATTGCTGTATGGTAGTGTTTATTACCATAGTTTATTTCACATTAAAGGAAAAGTGGCACTGATTACCAAGGCTATTTTTTCTTAAACCTTCCGATGGCAACTGTATCGTAGCATTAATATCAATACTTTAATTTCCGTTGTATAGTAGCATTGATTATAACAATACTTAAATTTCCGATGAAAATTTAACTTGGGAAATACAGCATTTTTTGTCTTATTTTGATTACTAACGTATAAAGTGTGTGTGTGGTTTTTTTTTTTTTTTTTGGGGGGGGGGGGGGAGGAGGTTACAGGCAGGGGTGTGTGTGTGTGTAAGACAATGCGCGAGGTGTGTGCTTTTTTTGTTTTGATTGTCTTTTGGGGTGGGGTAGGGCGGTTGTTACAGTGGGGTATGGACGGCGATTATGTGTCTGCGTTGGTTTCTGTGTATGCGTGTTTCCGTCGTGATAGTTTTTTTTCCCGTGGGTGTAGTGGGGTATAGCGGTCATTTGGCCTTGGGGGTGGTGATGGGTGAGTACGCTGTGTGTGCGTTTTGTAATGAAGACTGGTGTGTGCTTGTGGATGTACGGCTGTGTGGTAAAGACAGACTGCTGTTGATTTAAAATTTATTCGTTAAAATACGAAAAATTATTTTACTGTGTGCCTGTATTTCGTCAATCATGGGTTATTTATGAAGCTATTTTTATGATAGTATTTCTGAAAGTTGTAATGGTCCTTTTGTCACGTGAACAATTCATACTGCATTTTCTAACACTTTCAAGAACCTTTTCCAAGATATCGTGCAATTCTTACGTTTTGACAAGATATAATGAGATTTCACGTATGACCATACGTATGGGAAAATATTTAAATTGAGACTTGGAAAGATTGTTTTTTTCGTTTTTTTTCGTTTTTTTCGTTTTTTTCAATTTTTAACCCTTTGACCCCCGCACCATATCCACCAATCGCAAAAACGTATCCCTTTGACTCCCTCACCTCTGCACCAGCTTCCTGCAGGAAGCTGGAGGTTAGGGTGTGGAAGTCAAAGGGTTTAGTTTTTGCTTTGTTGGCATGGTTGACAGTGAAGGATACTGGTGGACAGGCGGTGGTATTCAAAGGGTTAAACGTGGAGCATTATGGGAATTTAAAAAAAGTTGAAACTTGAAAGGATGGTTGAACGTTTTTTTTTTTCCAATTGTCTTTTTGAATAAAAGTGAGGTAATTTGTAGAGCTGTTGGCTATGCTTTAGGTAATATGAAACTCTTCACTGCATTTTCCTGCCTTTTGCCATTTAAAGAAAACATTTTACCTCTTTTGGAGAGAGTGTGTGTGTGTGGTATATGTCTATTTTGTGTGTGTGTGTGCGCTCACGCGCGCGTGTGGTGCGTGCGTGCTTGTGCGTGTGTGTGTGTGTACATGTAGTTTGTGTGTGTGGTGTGTGTGTGGTGCGTGTGTGTAAGACAATGTGCGAGGTGTGCGGTTTTGTTTTGATGGTTTGTTTTAGAGGGGGGTGTTGGGGGGACGGTTGTTACAGTGGAATATGGACGGTTTGTGGTTTCTGTGTATGCATGTTTTCATCGTGGTAGTTTTTTTTTTTTTTTTTTGTGTGTGTCTCGTGGGGTTTAATGGATGTTAGGTTAGTTGGCCTTGGGGGTGGTTGTGGGCGAGTACGATGTGTGTGCACTTTTATAGTGAAAGTTGTGTATGGCTGGGTGATAAAGACATACTGCTGTTGATTTAAAAATTATTCGTTAAAATAAATGAATATATTGTGCCTGTATTTCATCAATTATGGGTTATTTATAAAGCTATTTTTGACTCTTTCTGAAAATTGTAATGAAACTCCTGTCAAGTGAACAATTCGTACTGCATTTTCTTCTCTTTAAAGAACCTTTTCCAAGATAACATGCAGTTTTTATGTTTTGACAAGATATAATGGGATTTCACCTCGTATGACCATACGTATGAGGAAATATTTAAAATGAGACTTGGAAGGATTGTTCCGGGTTTTTTTTTTTTTTGGGGGGGGGGGGGGTGTCTTTTTAAAATTCTATTTAATCCTTTGACTCCTTCACCATACCCACCAATTGCAAAATCTTATCCCTTCGACTCCCTCACTCTGCAGGAAGCTGGACGTTAGGGTGAGGGAGTCGAAGGGTTAAGTTTTTACTTTGATAGCGTGGTTGACAATGAAGGATGCTGGTGGACAGGTGATGGAGTGTTGTGGGAATATATTTTAAATAAATTGAAACTTGAAAGGATGGGTTTTTTGTTTTTGGTCTGTTTAATTAAACGTGAGTTAATTTGTAGTGTGCTGTTGGCCATGATGATGTTCTAGATGTCGGCTGAGCTATAAGCAATATGAAACTCTTAACTGCATCATCCTGTCTTTTGCATTCTAAGGAAAACATTTTACCTTCTGTTGTGGAGTGTTTCGTTGTGTGTGTGATTGTGTGTGTTTTATTATCTGGTATGTGTGTGTGTGCGCACGCGCACATGTGTGTGATGCGTGTGTGTGTGAAAGTGTCTATATTGTCTTATGTGTATGGCGCACGCACGCACGTGTGGTGCATGCGTGGTGCATGCGTGTGTGGGTGTAAGACAATGTTCGGGGGGAATGGGGCGGTTGTTACAGTGGAAGGATTGGTCTGTTTTTTTCTGCTTTTTCAATTCATTTTAAACCCTTTGACTACTGCACACTATGCACCAATTGCAAAAACGTATCCCTTTGACTCCCTCACCGTATCCATCTTCCTGCAGGAAGCTGGAGGTTAGGGTGAGGGAGTCATGGTCAGGTTTTTGCTTTGCTAGCATGGTTAATTAACAGTGCAGGATTCTGGTGGACAGATGGTGGTAGTCAACGGGCTAAACGGAGTGTTGTGGGAATTTAAAAAAACCAACTAAATTGAAACTTGAAAGGATGGTTGTACCTTTTTTCCCCATTTTTTTAAAATCAAATGAGTTAATTTGTAGTGTGCGTGATGTTGGCCATGATATCTAGATGTCGGCTGTTCTATAAGCTATATGAAAATCCAACTGCATTTTGCTGCCTTTTGCTATTTAAGGAAAACATTTTACCCTCTTGCGGAGTGTGTGTGTGATTGTGTCTTGTGTTTATATTGTCTGTCTAGAGTGTGTGTGTGCACGCGCATATGTGTGTATGTGTGTGTAAGACATGTGCGAGGTGCGTGCTTCGTTTTTTTTTTTTTTTTTGCGGGGGGCGCTGTTGTTAGTGTGTGGTTGTGTGTCTGTGTTTATATTGTCTGTCGTATGTGTGGTGTAAGACATGTGCAAGGTGCGTGCTTTGTTTTCTTTTTTTTGGAGGGGGGCGGTTGTTATAGTGGGAGATATGGACGGTGGTTACGCGTCCTGATTGTGGTTTCTGTGTATGCATGTTTTCGTCGTTTTTCTTTAGTTTTGTCTTTTTGTTTTGTTTTGTTTTTCTTAGGTGTGGTGGGGTGTGGCAGATGTTTAGGTCAGTTGGCCTTGGGGGTGGTGGTGGGTGAGTATGGTGTGTGCATTTTCTAATGAAGACTGTTGTGTGTGCTTGTGGATGTATGGTTGCGTGGTAAAGACAGACCGCTGTTGATTTAAAATTGTTTCGTTAAAGTATTAAAAAAATGATTTATTGTGTGCCTGTGTTTCGTCAGTTATGGGTTACTTATGAATCTATTTTTATGACTATTTCTGAAAGTTGTAATGAAGCTCCTTTTGTCAAGTGAACAATTCGTACTGCATTTTCTAACAGTCTTTAAAGAATCTTTTCAAGATAGCATGCAATTTTTACATTTTGAAAAGATATGGGATTTCACGTCGTATGACCATGCGTTTTTTGTTTTTTTCATTTTAACCCTTTGACTCCTGCACACTATCCACCAATTGCAAAAACGTATCCCTTTGACTCCCTCACCGTATCCATCTTCCTGCAGGAAGCTGGAGGTTAGGGTGAGGGAGTCATTGTCAGGTTTTTGCTTTGCTAGCATGGTTAACAATGCAGGATTCTGGTGGACAGGTGGTGGTAGTCAACGGGCTAAACGGAGTGTTGTGGATTTTTTTTAAAATTGAAACTTGAAAGGATGGTTGTACATTTTTTTCAATTTTTTTAAAATGAGTTAATTTGTAGTGTGCGTGCTGTTGGCCATGATAATGTTATCTAGATGTCGGCTGTTCTATAAGCTATATGAAAATCCAACTGCATTTTCTTGCCTTTTGCTATTTAAGGAAAACATTTTACCCTGTTTTGTGGAGTGTATTTGTGTGTTTATATTGTCTGTATATATATATTGTGTGTGTGTGTAAGACATGTGCGAGGTGCGTTTTTTGTTGATTTTTTTTTTTTGGAGGGGGGGGGGGGCGGTTAGTGGTGTGTGTGCATGCGCATGTGTGTGGTGCGTGCGTGTGATTGTGGTGTGTGTGTGTGTCTGTGTATTTATATTATGTGTCTAGTGTGTGTATTTATATTATCTGTGTCTAGTGTGTGTGTGTGTAACGCTCTTTAACGAATCTTTTCAAGACATCATCCAATTTTTACGTTTTTAGAAGTTATACTGGAATTTCAGCTCGTATGATCATGCGTATGGGAAAATGTTTAAATAAATTGAGACTTGTATGGATTTAAAAAAAAAAGTTTTTAACCCTTTGACTCCCTTACCCTATCCGCCAATTGCGAAAGCGTATCCCTTTGACACCCTCACCCTATCCACCAGCTTCTGCAGGAAGCTGGAGGTTAGGGTGAGGGAGTCACAGGGTTAAGTTTTTGCTTTGCTGGCATGGTTGACAGTGAAGGACGCAGGTGGACAGGCGGTGGTATTCAAAGGGTTAAAACGTGGAGTATTATGGGAATTACTTAAAATAAAGTGAAACTTGAAAAGATCGTATGTTGTTTTTTTCCAATTCTTTTTGATTAAACCCATGATATGGCTGAAGTAGTCGGCTGGGCTATAAGCAATATGAAGTGAAATGAAATTTTTAATTAAACGTGGGGTAGTTTTCAGTGTGATGTTGGCCATGATAATGTTGGAGACGTCAGCTGTGCTATAAGCAATATGAATTCAAACTGCATTTTCCTGCCTTTTGCAACTTACGGAAAGCATTGTCCCGTCTGAGTTGTTGTGTGTGTTTGTGTCTGGTGTGTTTGTCTTGTGTTTTTGTGTCCGGTGTGTGCGCAAGCGCGCATGTTTTGGGTGCGTACGTGTGTTGGGTGCGTGCGTGCGTTGGGGTGCGTGCGTGCGTGTCCGAGCGAGCGTGTGTGTGTGGAAGAGCATGTGTAAGGTGTGTGCTTTTGGAGTTTGTGTGTGTGCGTGGAGGGGGGATGGAGGACGGTTAATGAGGTATGGACGGCGAATGTGTCCCAAGTTATTTGTGTGTATGCATGTTTTCGTTGCGGGTTTTTTTTTGTTTTTGTCTTTGTTTTCTAAGTTCATGGGTGAGGTATTGCGAATGTTTCGGTCAGTTGGGGCCGGCGAGTACGCTGTGTGTGTATTTTCTAATGAAGGCTCTATTGTGTGTGAATGTGGATTTACGGCTGCTTGGCAAGGACAGACTGGTTTAAAATTCATTCGTTAAAAATAAACAAAAATGTCCTTTTGAGGATGCCGGGGGTTTCTTTCAGTATAAATAGTATACCCACATTCTGGAAATTGTGTGCTAGAAATGCCATCTTTTCTGTCGCTGTTTTTGTATTCCACCTTTGCTTTGTCATTTCTTCCCATCATTTACTGCCTTGCAGGTCCATTCATCTGTACGCGTTCGATCAAGTCTCCTGTACTTTAACTTAATTGATTATTGGGTACATGTATTAAATTCATGTTTTGGCTCTGGTACAATGAGCTATGTGGAAGCAATTTCAAGTACAGGTCTGTTTTTGGTTTAGTGCCCTTATAGTTCAAATGTGTTCAGGTATTATTTTTTTAATCCCCTCTGCTTCCCCGTTGGGTTGCAGGGGGCTCTTTCAGTGTAAATAGTATCCCCACCTTCTGGAAATTCTGCGCTAGAAATTTGCTCTTTTCTGTCACTCTTTGTTTCTGCCTTGCTGACTGTCATTTCTACTTATTTTCTGCCTTAATGGTCCATTCACCTGTATTTTTTCGATTAAGTCTTTCGTACTTTTTCTTCGGATTGATGACTGGGTACATGTATTAAGTGCATTTTTGGCTCTAAGGAGGTGAGATTACCTAAAATTTCTTCCACATATAATAATATTGTAATTATTATTAATTATATGGGGAAGAAATTTTAGGTAATTTATGGCTGATTTTGTTTTGGTGTCCTTATGTATGCTTATGTTTGTATTCAGGTGTTTTTTTAAATCTCCCCTGTACGATAAATCGGACGGAATGGTCCTACACCGGGGGCATGTACTTAAGATTATGTGCGCGAATGCATTGATATGTGTACTTAATTTTCTTTCTTTTTTTTCCTGTTGAAGTTTTGTGTGTTTTGAAGCAGTTATACCCTGACATGGCTCTGCGCAGTCGGCTGGGCTTTAAACAATAAAAAGTGCATTGTTTGCTCTAGGGAGGTGAGATATGCGGAAGCAATTTTAGGTAATTTATGCCCGTTTTTGTTTTGGTGCCCTTAAGTATGCTAGTATTTGTATTCAGGTGTTTTTTAAATCTCCCCTGTGCGATAAATTGGACGGAGTGGTCAACGCCGGGGGCATGTCCTTAGATTATGTGCGCGAATGCATTGATATGTATTTTTTCTTTTTCCTGTTGGGAGTTTTGTGCGTTTTGAAGCGGTTATAGCCCTGATATGGCTCTACGCAGTCGGCTGGGCTTTAAACAATAATAACGTTAGTATTCAGGTGTTTTTTAAAGTATGTGATAAATAGTTTGAATGAACAACGCCAGAGGCATGTCCTAAGATTATGTGCGCGAATGCATTGATATGTGCACTTAAATGTTTGTATTTCCTGCTGAATTGTGTGTTTTGAAACGGTTATAGCTCTGATATGCTCTACTGAGTCAGCTGGACTTTAACCCTTTGACTCCCGCACCCTGTACACCAGAATCGTGCATTGCCAACCATGCTAGCAACAAAAACTTAACCCTTTGATTCTCACCCTATCTACTAGCTTCCTGCAAGAAGCAGGGTTGGATGGAGTCACAAAAGTTTTTGCCGCTGGTGGATAGGGTAAGGGAGCCAAAGGTTTAAACAAAGATAATTGTGTGAGGGAGAGGGCTGTCCAAGTCGAGATGAATTATTGTTTGGGGGAAGATAATTGTGTACATGTATTAACGGAAGTAATAAAAGTATTTTGTCGAGTGAAGATTCAGACTGCGTGGTGTCTTTCGAGTTTTATCCGTGAGATACCCCTACCCTCGTGTTTCTTGCTATTTACCCCTACCCTCGTGTTTCTTGCTATTTATCCCTACCCTCGTGTTTCTTGCTATTAATGCAAATGTGTTCTTGTTCTTTTTCTAATGAGCGTTTATGAAATTGCAACATGGCGTGTGCGCGTGTGTGTGTGTGTGCGTTGATCTAATCAATTTCCTGGTTGTTAATAGGCTGACCTTTAATTTAAACAAATTGGATGAGTTTGTCCAACTGGAGTTTGAATGGGCCTGTCCAGTATTCTAGGGCGTGTGTTGGAGATTGGAGGTGTGTGATGGAGATTGGAGGGCGTGTGATGGAGATTGGAGGCGTGTGATGGAGATTGGAGGCGTGTGTTGGAGATTGGAGGGCGTTGTAGATATAAACGTGAGAAACTTTATGCATGATTTCCTTATGATCGTATTGTGATCAGCTTTCATTGAACAGTTTTACAAGAAGTAGGCCTACAAGTATATAGATTTTAACCAATCCTTTGTCAGAAGTCCAAAAGTGACCGCCCGCGTTCAAGCAAAGAGGAACCAGAGAAAGAAAAAAAACACGAAAAAAGAATGAGAACGCGTAAATGCAACCAGACAAGACAGAAACAGATATTAAGTTAAATTTAATTGAATAATTTGAAAGATCACAATTATAGAAAATGTGTATCATAGCGGTAAGATAGATTTTTTTAAAGTTTAAATGTGGTTTCTAAGAATATTGAGTTCCATGGACAGCAAAGAAAACGAACGAGACAGTCTTGAAGGAGGCAGACACAAGACGAACATTAATGAAGATAAGGAAAGGACGAGCAACATTTATAACATTCTGTGAGGCAAGAGATTAGAGCACTTGGTCACAATAGGAAAGTTGTAGGGATAGAGAACACCTGGTAGACCCAGGGGGAAAATTGGATGGACTTGCAGAGTGGCTGAAGAGAGAGAGAGGGTGGGAGATATACTTGCAGCGAAAATGAATAGTCGTATGGAGCCAACGCCATGCGATAGGGCACATGATGATGATGATAATGCAAGGAGGGATTCGTCAGGCAATTCCATGCGCGCTCCATCCAAATCTGCACACCCTTGGAATCTGCACAATTTACCCTCTGCATTGGTCGGATCCAGAGCAACGGCGTATCTCCTCTTTGTGCTGCCACGCGATTTCCGTCAGGCACCGAAACTTGTGGATGCTGCATGGACACATCCAGGGTAGTTGTTTGTCCTTAAAACTTACAGGTCTCCATGGTCTTACAATACAAATACAATACAATACAATACAATACAATACAACAGTGTAGTGCTATTTGTTGTAACGCTGGTAAAAAAAAAAACCGTGGGGATTTTATGAAGACAGACGGGACCATCTGTGTTGAGAAGACTGCTCCCTGTCTTACCTTGACGCCCCCGTCAAACTGGTTACGTCAGTCTTCTAAACTCGGTGACGTGAAATATATATGCTTGTCTGCACGTACCTTCTATTTAATACACGTCATTTACATGTAACCAAGACTATTCCAGCGATAGTCTGATACAATCATCATGTACCCTCCCGCATGGCTTTGTCGATCATGGCCCCACATATGCATCTGTCCCTCGTTGCTGCAAGTACATCTTCCACCCTCTCTGTCCTCAGCCACCCTGCAAGTCCGTCCAATATTTTGTCCCTGGGTCTACCTGGTGTTCTTTCCCTCCTGCTTTCCTGTTGACCAGGTGCTCGAATTCCCCTTTCCTCATAAAATGGTCTATAGATGTTTCTTTTCCTAATCTTACTTATCAATGGTCTTCTTGTGTCCTGCCTCCATCAAGATTGTCTCATGTATTTCCTTTTTTTTCGTTTTTGATACAATACCAGTATAATATACAGACTAGGTAAAACGTAGTCTAGGTAAGTCCTCAGGACCTGGCCAGCTCATGGGTTCATGTGCAGGCTAAATAAGGCTTGTGCCATGGTCACCATACACATGGCACATATAACGGTAAGTGCATATGGAATTAGTTCCGAGCGCGGAGATGTCATCTTGAGAAACTAAAACAAACTAAAAACACACACCGTCCTATCTGAAAAGGTAATATAGATCGATCTCGGATTCTGCTATAATAATAAAATCTAGAAATCAATATTCCACGCTTCCGGATTCAGTGATGTGCCATATGCGTTTTGTCTATACAAATACATTGTTCGTTTACACAAATTGTTAATTTTACAAAACCACCACAAAATAGACACATCACAGTTACAACAGCAATGAGAAGTCACAAGGGCATGAGCAGTGCAGCAGTATCGGTTTCATCACTAACTACAAGCAACCGGCTGCAATTTATCCCTTTGAATACCGCACCGTATCCACCAAGTGAAAAATTTCACCCTTTTACTCCCTTACCCTATCCACCAGCTTCCTGGTAAGGGAATCAAAGGGTGAAGTTATTG
>JAPXFY010000023.1:61890830-61898330 GCA_030674185.1 Monoplex corrugatus
AAGTGAAGCAAGGAGAGGAAGGTATAAAGCAAGGAGAGGAAGGTAAAGCAAGGAGAGGACGGTAAAGCATGGAGAGGAAGGTATAAAGCAAGGAGAGGAAGGTAAAGCAAGGAGAGGACGGTAAAGCATGGAGAGGAAGGTATAAAGCAAGGAGAGGAAGGTAAAGCAAGGAGAGGAAGGTAAAGCAAGGAGAGGACGGTAAAGCAAGGAGAGGACGGTAAAGCAAGGAGAGGACGGTAAAGCAAGGAGAGGAAGGTATAAAGCAAGGAGAGGAAGGTAAAGCAAGGAGAGGACGGTAAAGCATGGAGAGGAAGGTATAAAGCAAGGAGAGGTAGGTATAAAGCAAGGAGAGGAAGGTAAAGCAAGGAGAGGAAGGTAAAGCAAGGAGAGGAAGGTAAAGCAGGAAGAGGAAGGTAAAGCAAGGAGAGGAAGGTAAAACAGGAAGAGGAAGGTAAAGCAGGAAGAGGAAGGTAAAGCAAGGAGAGGAAGGTAAAGCAGGAAGAGGAATGTAAAGCAAGGAGAGGAAGGTAAAGCAAGGAGAGCAAGGTGAAGTAGACAGAGGAAGTTGAAGCATGGAGAGGAAGTTGAAGCATGGAGAGGAAAATAAAGCATGGAGAGGAAGATAAAACAAGGAGAATCCATGGCCCAAAGTCAAGGTCACATACGGATTAAGGATAAAGAAAAAAGGGCGGGGTGGGGGGGGGGGAGGGAGTTGGAACTAAAGTCACATGTTGATTTTTCAGCAAACTATGAACTACGCCGGTCTCAGAATCAGTTCCTACAATTTTTTTCTTGGATTAACATAATTATACTGCTCAATAACGTTGAGTCAAAGGACTTTTTTTCTTTCAAGCTTTCTTTTATTTATTTCAAACAAGTAACATAGACAGATACTCAAAAACAAAACAGCAAAACGTAATTGCAATCATATCGTAAGAAACTTTCAATTTAAGTCCATGTCAAATATCTGTACGCTCAAAGTACAAGTGTGTATATATACATATATGCGTAATTAACAATGAAAAATATGACATACATGCATACATGGGTAAATTGTTAAGAAATGAGACTCATCATCACATTTTATTACGTATACCGACAATATGTGCATCATAAAATGTAAACAGATTGAACAGTATGACGTTCAATTTTGCCAGTGGTAAATACCGTAGCCATTACGTTTTAAAGATTGCAAGTTCCATGTCAGTTTTGTGCTGTGTACTTCCATGAGATATTTTGTGATAAGAAGTCTTTTCAAAGAGGTTATGTTTGGTTTAGTCTTTTTCAAGTTTTCATTTAAAAGTGTGTATTTTTCCAAGAAGAATAATTAAACAAAATACCGAAGCAGTGTTCATATTTTCATCAACACCAATTAAAACCATATTTCCAATTAGTATAATATTTGCACAGGTGAACGTATATTCTGATTTCAAGAACTCTGAGACAAAAGATTGTTACCTGGCAAATGCCATTGTACTTATGTGGCTTAGTTTGCTAACCATCTGTGAAGTACGGACCAAAGCGGAAGCTTTTTCTCATATCTCTTTCATTTTTTCTTGTGGAGTGGGGGGGGGGGGGGGGGGCAGTTGTGATCGTAAACTTTTCCGTTCACAATAATTTGGGGTCGCTTATCATCGTGTTTTCTTAATAATAGAAAATTCTGACACAGAGTTTAAACCACGCTGGGTAAATGGCACAGCAACGTTACTTAGATCTGTAGTACACTCGTGAGTCCGAAGGCGAATCGAGGCGATCATATCAGAGAGTGTGACACAGTTAGTTACCAGTCTCCCTAGTCAATGTCTATGACCTTACTAACAACACAAAACAAAAACAAACAAAAACAAAACAAAACAAAAACAGACAAAAAGCCCCAACAGAAAACAACAACAACAACCTAAGAAAATCAAAACAACAACAATACCAAGCAACCAAGCAACCAACCAAACACACACACACACACACACACACACACACACACACACACGCACGCACGCACATACACACACACACACACACACACACACACACACACACAACACAACACACACACACAACAACACACACACAAACACACACACACACACACACACACACACACACACACACACACACACACAGAGAAACAAACACAAAAAGGCTTTGTCGCAGAGTCAGATTAAATGAACTAGAAACTATGATGATAAAGACAAACAATGAACAGAGTTAGAAGGCACAGACAGTCTTCGGAATTCCTGGTCAGACCGATGTCTAAGCAATACATAGGAAAGACAAACCTTTTACAATTTCACAACAATTTAATAGCATGGAACAGTTGCTAAGTAGCAAATTAAGTGTAATTACCGATACACCATTTGCTATTTCAGAACAATTTAATAACAAGGAACATTTGCTAAGTAGCAAATTAATTAGTGATAAACCATTTATTATTTCAGAAACAATTTGATAACAAGGGGCAATTACTCAGTAGCAAATTATGTATGATTAGCGATGAATTTGAATCATATTCACAAAAATTCATTTCGAAGGACAAGCAATAACAAACAAGATAATGTGCGTATTTCAATATGATTGCATTGTCTATAAGATTTACCTCAACGATGAAACATATCCAGACATAGAATGTCATCACATCGAAGCTATCTGATAGATTACATTCGTGCAAATGCACGCGCGCGCGCGCACACAGACACACACATATATATACATATATACGTATATGTACATATACATATATACATATATATATATATATATTTTGTATATACATACATACATACATACATATATATATATATATATATATATATATATATATATATATATATATATATATATATGTATGCATGAATGTATGTATGTATATTTACATACTTCTGTGATAAAGAAGTGCAAAAACACATTATTCGATTTACTGTTTGTTTGCATTACCATGTAAATCAATTGAATGTTACATAACAATGCACCACTTATAAAGCACCACAAAAATAACAGCACTAGAAGCACCTAATGGAACATCACCAAAAGCATCACCATTACAAATGGGCACATGGGAAGCAACTGGAATTCGGGATATCATTCATAAGGGAATCAAAATTCTGGAAAGTTCCATATGAATGAACTTCAGGCAAACGAGCAAGAAATAACGTGGAAGAGTCTAGGAGTGAACACAAAGCTTATGGGTACTGTCTTTCCATTCAATAACGGCCCAAACCAGCCTGAGATAGTATGGAGAGCCCGACTGTTACATCCTTCAAATCGAGGCTCAAATCTCTCTCCGACAGCGCCATCGCTGCGATACTCCTGAAGGGATGTTTACCGATTACAGAACAGAACAGAACAGAACAGAGATTTAAACGCCCGTTTGGTATTTAACCCTTCGACTCTCGCACCCTGTCCACCATTTCATAAAGTCGACGTAATTGTCCGAGCGTGGTGAACCCCTTTGAACAAACTGCAAGCTCCAAACGAGGGCAATCACTGAAAGAATGAATCGATACTTACAAGCTGATATAACAGCTATTATAATAATGTGCTTTTTCTTCTTCTTTTATTTCACAAACTTAGCTTTACTTTACTTTTATTGTTGTTTAAAGTCCCAGCCGACTGCGCAGAGCCGTATCAGGGTTATAACCGCTTCAAAACACAAAACTTCAACAGGAAAAAAAAAAAGAAAAGAAAATTAAATACACATATCAATGCATTCGTGCACATAATCTAAGGACATGCCCCCGGATAGGACCATTCCATCCGATTTATCGCACTAGGGAGATTTGAAAAACACACTGAATACAAATATAAGCATACATAAGGACACCAAAACATATATAAAAACAGGCATAAATTACCAAAAATTGCTTCCGCATATCTCACCTCCTTAGAGCCAAAAATGCACTTAATACATGTACCCAATAATCAATCCGAAGAAAAAGTACGTAAGACTTTATCGAAAAAATTCAGGTGAATGGACCATTAAGACAGAAAATAAGTAGAAATGACAGAAAACAAGGCAACAAGGCAGAAACAAAGAGAGTGACAGAAAAGAGGAAATTTCTAGCACAGAATTTCCAGAAGGTGGGGATACAAACTTAGCTTTACTTTGTTTTTAAAAGAAAACAACAACACACAAACAAAGGCGGGGAACAATAAACAGCATGTATGAATGCTACACTGGCAATTAAGGCACAGCAGGCCACACCCATCATGTTGAACTACATGAAAACATATGTCCACCAACTGCAGCAAGCCAAACTATGGTCAACCAGCCAAAATGTGTACAGACCAAAAAGCACGAATAAACACGTTCATCATCATCATGTACCCTGCCGCAAGCACAACTTCCACCCTCTCTGTCCTCAACCACACTGCAAGTCCGTCCAGTGTTTTCTCCCTGGGTCTACCTGGTGCTCTCTTTCCCTCCTCTTTCCTTTTCCTGTTGTGACCACGTACTCTAATTCCCCTTTCCTCATAGAATGGCCTTTAAATGTTGCTTGTCTTTACCTAATCTTCTTTATCAATGATCTTCTGGTGTCTGTCTCCATCAAGAAAATAAACACGTTATCAATATGAAACACTATATAACAAACCAGAACGGGCTTTTTAGTGGAACCATTGACACTGCGAATGATGATGATGATGATGATGATGACGATGACGATAATGGTGATGATGATCATGATGTCGGGCATGGCAACGACAATAATGATGCTGCTGCTAACGATGATACTGATGATAGTGATGCCATTTTAAAATCAGCTTAAAATTCTGTACAATGATTGTGGATTTGAGCGATTCGCAGACATAAATCATATACATGCATACATACAAACTTCAACCACAGAAAAGCAACAGGCCGGTTTGACTTCTATACCTGTTTCTTACTTACGCAACAGTTACTAACAGCAGGGCCATCGAGCAAATAATAATATGCTGCATCAGAACTAAGAACACAGACTTATATACGACACACATGACTAAGTCAAACACGCCATATACTAGCCACCAGTTTTACTATATAGACCTTTATGTCCCCTTCATAGATCACCGAGTACTTAGTATTATGTACCTGAACTTTGCTATGTACTCGAAGAGGGCATAACTATTTATGCACTGCACAAGATATGCCAACTTTATAGATCCGGCCACAGGATTTGAGTTCAGGCGTTTCATATCGTCTTTCCTCCTTTCCCTTCCACACTCAATCGAGGCTTGCCGTTAGTAACTGTTTCATAACTAGGGAACTGTTATAGAAATCATATCGGTCTGTAATACTGTTTTTAGACACCCTCTATCTCCGATAATTCAAATGAGATGTCAATACAGACTGATATCAAAGAGAACAACACTGATAATTCAAAAGAGATATCAAGACTTACTGATAATTCAAAAGACATGTCAGTACTGACTAATGATTCAAAAGAGATGTCAGTTTAGACCGATAATTCAAAAGAGATGTCGAAACAGACTGATAATTGAAAAGCGATGTCAATATAGACTGATGATTCAAAAGAGATGTCAATAAAGATGACTGACGAATCAAAAGAGATGTCAAATTCAAGCTGAGGATTCAATAGAGATGTCAATACAGACTGATAATTCAAAAGAGATGTCAGTGGCTGATAGTTCAAAAGAGATGTCAATACAGACTGATAATTCAAGAGAGATGTCAAAATAGTTGATAAATCAAAAGAAATATCAATACAGACTGAGGATTCAAAACAGATGTCAATACTGACTGATATTTCAAAAGATATGTCAGTACTGACTAATAATTCAAAAGAGTTGTAAACACTTACTCATAATTCACAAGAGATGTCAATACTGACTAATAAATCGAAAGAGATGTCAATACTTACTGATAATTAAAAAATATGAGACGTCAAATACGATAGATTGAGGATTCAAAAGTGATGTCAATACAGACTGAGAATTCAAAAGAGATGTAAACACTTACTGATAATTCGAAAGAGATGTCAATTCTGACTAATAACTCAAAAGAGATGTAAACACTGATAATTCAAAGAGACGTCAAAACTGACTAATAAGTCAAAAGAGATGTCAGTACTGACTAACAATTCAAAAGAAATGTAAACACTTACTAATAATTCAAAAGAGATGTCAGTCATCATCATCATCAAGTGCCCTGCTAATGGCGTTGGCGATCATGGTCAGTACTTACTGATTATTCAAAAGAGATGTCAACAATGACTAACAATTCGAAAGAGATGTCAATGATAACATTCAATGATAATTCGAAAGAGATGTCATATATATAATTGAAATTAATTATCGAAAGAACAAAGAAGGTGTCAGTACTTATTGATAATTCGAAAGAGATGTCAATACTTATTGATAATTCGAAAGAGATGTCAATACTTATTGATAATTCGAAAGAGATGTAAACACTTGCTCATAATTCAAAAGAGATGTCAATACTTACTGATTATTCAAAAGAAATGTCAATAGTGACTTATTATTCAAAAGAGATGCCAATACATACGATTGAAAAAAGACGTCAATACGTACGATTCAAAAGAGATATAGATACAAACGACTGAACAGAGATGTCAATACATATGAATTAACAGAGATGTCAAAGCACAACGATTTTAATAGAGATGTCAATAGAGACGATAGCAGTTCTAAAGAGATTCCCTACAGTCTGCACTGCACTGTTTTTATCATATTGTGTTGTATTACATCAAAATACCTCTCATTCTTTTTTTTTTTTTATATACCTTATGACAATATGATTTCTTTCTGAAATTGGCTGTATTACAGTGCAGCCTCACCCATTTGTTCATGGTCTGTATCTTTGTTTACCTTATCAATGTTGATTATCGTACAATACTCTGAAGAGACCCCTTGTTCCTGTTGACAGTGTTTTCATGTGCAATAAACGCTTGCCATACACGGGACCTCCAATCAATCATCATCTCTTTCGACGGACTAGCACTCAGATCACCATTCAACGTCTAGGGGATGGAGAGAGCAACAAAAACAACAAACAACCCCCCCCACAAACAAACAAACAAACAAACAAACAAACAAACAAAACAACAAACAAACAACAACCAAAAAACTACACACACAAAAAAACAAAAACAAACAACAACAACAAAAGCAAAACAAAACAAACAAAAAACTCAACAAAATAAAACGAAACAACCCCCAACTCTAATCCATAACAAAGCCAAAAACAAACACAAAAAAAACCCTAAACAAAAACAAATGAAAATTCCCAACCAACCAATTAACCAATCTAGCGACCAAACAAAACAACAACAACAACAACAAAAAAAACAACCCAAACAAACAAAAAAACAAGTCCCAACCAAAAACAACAACAAAAAACAACCCAAACAAACAAAAAAACAAGCCCAACCAAAAAAAAAACAACAACAACAACAACAAAAACCCAAACCAAAACAAAAAAAAAAAACAACAAACCAAAAACAACAACAACACACAACAAAAACCCAACCAAAACGAAAGGAGATA
>JAPXFY010000023.1:61906732-61926732 GCA_030674185.1 Monoplex corrugatus
TGGATATTTTACTACAATTGATTTTTATAACTTTTCTGCCGTTGCATGTGCTATGGTTAACCCTTTGACTCCCACACACTATCTACCAGCATCCTGCATTGTCAACCATCCAGCAAAGCAAAAACTTAACCCTTTGACTCCTTCACCCCATTCACCAGCTTCCTGCAGGAACCTGGTTTATAGGTTGTGAGAGTCAAAAGGTTAAGTTTTGTTTTGTTGGTGGATAGGATGCGGGAGTCAAAGGGTTAATCTATTTTCATCACTGCATTGACGTGTGTCCCCCCCCCCCCCATCTGTTGTTCGTTGTTAATGCTTCCTTTACTTTCCTCTTTTCTATTGTTATGTTACTGTATTGTTGTTTTTTGTTGTTATTGTTGAAAAGTTGACATGCACTTGCTTTACAAGTGTCTGCCTTTGTTTCCTGTGTTTTTGTGCAGCACATTACTTACTGGTGTAGTAGGAATCAATATCTTATGTGCTACGGTACCTCTGTTTTTGATATTCTTATGTTGTGTGTGTGGAGTATGCAAGAACTAGGCTCCTAGAGTCTGTCAGACTGTTATTGGTAGATTTCGGTGGAGCACACATGGAATTGTCTGAGCACGATGAATCGCTCTTGAACAAACTTCAAGCTCCAAGCTCCAAACTGTAAACTGGTCTGACATATAAGTAAACATTTTTGATAGTTCTGGTGATAGTTTCTAAAATGTTTCTTAAAAACAAAACACAGCAGCAGCAAACAACAACAACAACAAACAACAACAACAACAACAACAACAACAACAACAACAACCGTTGACCAGCTGTTGATCTGATTCCCAATGAATAATTTTTTTGGAGAGGTGCGTTCATCATCACCATCGTGTTTCCTGCCGCGTGGCGTTGTGCGATCATGGCCCTCCACACGAATCTATCCTCTGTCGCTGCAAGTACATCTCCACCTCTCTGTCTTCAGCCACCCTGCAAGTCCTCATATTTTCTCCCGTGGTCTACCTGGAATTCTCTTTCCCTCCAGCTTTCCTGTTGTGACCACGTGTTCTTATTCCCCTTATCTCATGATATGAGAAAACGAGGAACTTCTTCCGAGCAGCAGTAGACTCCGTTCTTACATATGGCTCAATCTCTTGGACGCTAACAACGACATTGGAGAAGAAGATTGATGGAGCATACACACGAATGCTACATGCAGCCCTGAACAAATCTTGGAGAGAACATCCAACAAACAGTCATGTGGTAAGATCCCACCAATCAGTAAACCAATACGTCAACAAAGACTGCGCTTCGCGGGACACTGCTGGCGTAGCAAAGAAGAACTGGTAGGAGATGTTCTACTATGGAGACCCAGTCACTGCAAACAAAGACCAGGACGTCCAAAGATGACCTTCATCGACCAACTGATGGATGATACGGGCTGTCAGTATGATGAACTACCTACTGCAATGTCTGACAGAGAGGGATGGAGGAAACGTGTCATGGATAGCCGAGCAAGCTCGACATTGAACTGAACTGAAGTGTGGTGATAGTTTTCTTGAACATGATGTCTGAATATTTTTGATGATAAAAAGTTATAGAATTCACAATATTTTTAATTACGTTCTCGATCCTCTTCTTCTTCTCTCCCCCCCCCCCCCCACCTCCCACCTCTAACGTTAGGATTTGTTACATGCGGTGATAGTTTTCTTGAACATGATGTCGTCTGAAAATATGCATGACAATGAGGTTATAGAATTCACAATATTTTAAATTACGTTCTCGATCCTCTCTTTCTTCTCCTCCCTCCCCCACCCCACCTCTTATCTCACTCAGTCATACGTATCATTATCATCATTATGGTCATCATCGTCATTATTAGTACTATTATTAGCTTCGCATCAGTATCACAAAAAACTACCACCACCGACATCATCACCACCACCACCACCACATTTCACCTGAAATCCCAGCAGCTTTCCCCTCAGCATCTCACGGGTGTTGATTAACCGGGTCCCAGTACACCATGAAGGCTGTGGCATTGTAGTCTTCTCCCCATACATTCAGCGGTACCGCGATAGGCACTGCACGTGAAACACACGCATACACACGTGAATGGTATGCATACACACGCGGATACACGTGCATGCACACAAAGACAGACACACGTGTACACGATACATGCCTGATGCACACACAAACACACACACACGCACACACACAACAACACACACGACACACACACACACACACAAAGCACACACACAACACACACACACACACACAACACCACACGACCACACACACACTAAATTTGTGGGCAGATTTGCTCCTGAGCAAAACACATGTAACCGGTCACCATAACATACATACATACATATATACATACATATACATACATCATATATACAGACAGACATACATATATACATACATACATACATTAATAATATATATACATACATACATACACACATCCATACACACATACATACATACATATATACAACATACGTACACACATTTCACCATAATACAACACCCCTGCACACATATGCAAATAATAACATACAACCAAAACATCAGCATATGCAGACACAAGCGAGATGAGGGATGGAGATAGAAAGGAGAGAGAGAGAGAGAGAGAGAGAGAGAGAGAGAAGAGAGAGAGAGAAGAGAGAGAGATAGAAGAGAAGAGAGAGAGAGAGAGAGAGAGAAGAAGACAGACAGACAGAGAAAACATACAGACAGACAGACAGACAGACAGACAGACAACGACAAAAAAGTTCAACACTAAAAAAAAAAATGAGGCACTTACAGTCTTCCTGCGACATAATACTGACAACTGAAGAGTTTGGGCCTTGACCCAGCGAGTTGAAGGCCGCGACCTTGACCTCATACGGTAGGTAGTAGAGGTCACGACCCACAAGCGTGACGTACGTGTCTGTGGCGTCATTCACTGTGTCCTGTGTAGATAATTTTCAAGTTTAGGTAGACCTCTTCATTTTACTTATATTTTTTTTTAATATAAAACAACAACACACAACAACATTTTGGTGTAAATCGATAGTTTTCACCTCCTTATTCTGCAAAGCTCACAGATGGATTGATGAAGCTATCAACTGATCGATCAATGAATCAGTCAACCAAATTAATCGAGCAACCAATGTCAAAACCAAAACGAGTGCGACTACCACGTTTAAATTAAGCAAACAGGATCCAGACCCCCCCCCCCCCAACGAAAATAGAACCAGAAACATAACCAGACAAGACAGGCGCAAATTTTCATTCAAGTGGTCTTTGCAAGCGTAAACGTAAGATCACAAACGAATAAGTACCAAATACAAAAATTGGGAGAAAAAGACTAAAACTGTTTCGTTCAGTGGGAGAAAAGGACTAAAAACGAAACAGCAGGGAAGTGTTAGTCCTTTTCTCCTAATTTTCCCGCGACAAGGACAAGGACAATGGACAAGGACAAAGGATACAGGACGAATCGCGTCAATTTTGTTTGTCTGATGCTTCTTATAAAGGTCACAGTGACTTTGAGTCTAAGCACAAATTTTAAATTTTCTGTAAATAATTTTGTATGAAAACGGACATTGTTAGAATAATGACAAATTCTTTTTCTAGATTTTCTAAAAATAACTTTGGTACGACAACGGAGATTGTTAGAATGGCTTGATAATTTTTTTTTCAATCTTTCGTTCTGTTGATAGAATAATGACTTTTTTTCCTGATTGTCTAAAAATAACTGTACGACAACGGAGATTGTTAGAATGGATTGATAACTTTTTTTTCCAATCTTTCGTTCTGTTCGTTAGAGTAATGACCTTTTTTTTTTTCAATTTTCTAAAAATAACTTTGGTACGATAACGAGATTGTTAGAATGGCTCTAAATTTTTTTTTCAATCTTTCGGGGTGTTTTTTTTTTTATCTACCTAATTATTTAACCCTTTCACTCCCTCATAATGTCCACCAGCATCCGCAATGGCAACCAACTTACAAAGCAAAAACTTAACCCTTCGATTCCTTCACCCTATCCACCAGCTTCCTGCAGGAAGCTGGTGGATAGGGTGAAGGAATCAAAGGGTTAAGTTTTTGCAGTTGGTGGAATGGCTACGGGAGTCAAAGGGTTAAAGTGTTAGCACCCTTACCGTTTGCCAGAGTGTGTCCCGGACAATGTCCTGACTCTTCTCTCTCCAGTACAGTCTGTAACCACGCCCTGTTCCTGTTAGGTCCTCTGGGTTCAGTGGCTGTAAGAATGGTTTTCATATTTACCTTTCCATTGGACTCTGTTGGTTTAACTGAATGAAACTACTACCTGAATAGTTAAACAAATACACATTAAACACACACGCACACGCACACGTACACGCACGCACGCACGCACGCACGCACACCGCATACACACCCGCACACACTCACACACACACATATGCACACATACACACATTTGAACAGTTAAACGCACTCATACATACATGTACACACGATAACAATGAAATCTCCAGTCCGATGGATGGGTGGTATACTGGTCTTCATCGCCCGGAGGCGATCTCTCTCTGTCTGTGTCTCTCTGTCTCTGTCTGTGTCTCTCTGTCTCTGTCTCTCTGTCTTTGTCTGTGTTTCTGTCTGTGTCTCGCTGTCTGTGTCTCTCTGTCTGTGTCTGTCTGTGTCTCTCTGTCTGTCTGTCTCTCTTCTTTTCTCTCTCTCTCTTTTTCTCTCCCTTTCTCTCTCTCTCTGTGTCTCTCTTTTCTCCCTTTCTCTCTCTCTCTGTCTCCCTTTTTTCTCTCTATGTCTGTCTCTCTCCTTTCTCTCTCTCTCTCTGTCTCCCTCTTCTTTCTTCTCTGTCTCTGTCTCTCTCCCTTTCTCTCTCTCTCCTCTCTGTCTCTCTCTCCCTTTCTCCCTCTGTCTGTCTGTCTGTCTGTCTGTCTCTCTCTCTCTATATATATATGTGTGTGTGTGTGTGTGTGTATACAGAGAGACAGACAGACAAAGAGAGAGAGAGACAGAGAGACAGAGAGAAAGAGAGAAGAGAAAGAAGAGAGAGAGAGAGAGAGAGAGAGAGAAGAGAGAGAGAGAGAGAGAGAGGGTGTGTGTGTGTGTGTATGTGTGTGTAGGATGAGAGCAGAGGTTAAACGCTCAGAGAAATCACGAAGGGCACATATTGTTCAAATGCACATCGACAGATAGTCATGACATTTCATTTTGATCGCAGACAGACAGACAGACAGACAGACAGACAGACAGACAGACAGACAGACAGACAGACACTAACGAGACAGACAACCAGCCAAAGAGCCAGCCAGCCAGCAACCCAGCCAGCCAGCCCAGCCAGCAACCAGCCAGACACTTACGGTCCAGGTAAAAGCCAGGGTGCCCACAGTGCTAATGCTCTCCGTGATGCCTTCAGGCGCTAATTTCGGAGGGGCATCAGGAATCTTGAAAAAAACTGCAAATATGGAAAACTGTTAAAACACAAGAAGGTTGGGAAAAAAAAAAGTAAGGAAAAACGGAAGGAAGTAAAAAAAAAAAAAAAAAAAAAAGACAGGCAAAAAGGAAGATTGGTGAAAACGAAAGAAACAGGGATAATGGACAGAAAAAAGAAAGGAAAGAAAAACGGAAAAAAAGAAGGAAGAAAGAATTGTAGTGGGGGGGGGGGGGGGGAGGTAGAAGAAAGGAAATAAGGAATAAAGAAAGGAAAGAGAGAAGGAAAGAATGGAAGAAACAAGGAAGAAAGAAAGGAAGAAAGGAAAGAAAAGGAAGGAAAGAAAGGAAGAAAGGAAGAAAAGACTAAGGAAAGAAAGAAGGACGAAAGGACATGCACCAAACGTCAAAGACACTACAAACTGTAGGAGTATCAATGCATGGAATAGTTTGCTGCAAATTGAAGATTTTTTTATTCTGAGGCAATACATGCTTTGTTACTTTTTTAACAGGGAAAAGGAAAATCGGAAGGAAGAAAGAAGGAAGAAAAGGGAAAAAAGGGAAAACGGAAAGGAAGGAAAGAAGAAAGGAAAAAAGGAGGAGAAAATAGGAAGGAAGGGGAAAAGAAAGGAGGAAAAAGGAAGAATAAAGGAAGGAAGGAAAGAAGGAAGGATATAAAGGAAGGAAGGAAAGAAGGGGAAAAAAGGGAAAAAAAGGAAGGAAGGAAGAAGGAAGGATAAAAGGAAGGAAGGAAAGGGAAGAAGAAGGAATAAAGGAAGGGAAGGAAAGGAAAGAAAGGAAAAAGGGAAAAATAAAGGAAGGAAGGAAAAGGAAATAAATGAAGGAAGGAAAGAAGGAAGGAAGAAAGGAAGGAAGGAAAGAAATAAGGAAAAGGAAGGAAAAAGAGGAAGGAAAGGAAATAAAGAGAAGGAAAGAGAATAAAGAAGGAAGGAAAGAAATAAATGAAGGAAGGAAAGAAGAAGGATATAAAGGAAGGAAGGAAAGAAAGAAGAAGGAAAGAAGGAAGGATAAAGGAAGGAAGGAAGAATAAATGGAAGGAAGGAAAGAAGGAAGGAAGAAAGGAAGGAAGGAAAGGAAGAAGAAAGAAGAAGGAAAAGGAAAAAAAGGAAGGAGGAAGGAAAAAGAGAGAAGAAGAAGGAAATTAGAGATGAGAAAAAAGTGACGTGAAACGAGGAGATGGGAGACTATTCCAAAAAGGAAAAGACAATTTGAATCATACTTTATACTTGGAAATGCTCAGAGTGTTGTTCACAACACTATATAGAAAAAAGTGCTATTTTGGGCACTTTTTTGGTCTGTGTGATCTTGACCTTGAAGCCATGCCTTCAAAATTCGTGTATTTCCGACTCCTTAACAATCCATACATTGGACCCAATTTTAGTGAAGATCGATCCGGAAACAGCTGAAAAAATTCTTGCGAATACCTTGTTTGTCACAGACATACAAACTGACAGACAATTAGACATGCAGGTATGCATGTCTGTTCAGTTGCTATGAAATAATATCCATTCTTTTAATAAAAGAAAAAAAAAAGAAGAAAAAAAAGAAACAAAAAGGAGAATTTAAAAAGTACACCCACACATATTCTATAAACTACCTGTCCCTTCCTTCTCCCTCCGTCACGTACACACACGCACACAACACACACACACCACACACACACACACACAACACACACACACACAACACCGCACACAAACACCACACACACACCACACACACACACCACACAAACACACACACACACACACACACACACACACACACAACACACACACGCACACTAACACACACACACACACCGTACACAACACACACGCACACACACCACACACACTAACTAACTAACTAACGAACGAATGAACTAACTAACTAACTAACTAACTAACTAACTAACTAACTACTAACTAACTAACTAACTAACTCTCTGCGAAGTCGGCTGGGCTTTAAACAACAATAAAAGAAAAACTACCTAACTAACTAACTAACTAACTAACTATAACTAACTAATAATAACTAACTAATCTCTACTCTCTGTCTCTGTCTCTGTCTCTCTCTCTGTGTCTTGTCTCTGTCTGTCTGTCTGTCTGTCTGTCCCTGTCTGTCTCTCACTCTCTCACGCAAATCACACACGCGTACACTAACCAGATGGAAGGCTGGCAGTTCCAACTCCGAAGGCGTTGACGGCCAACACTCTGAAGGCGTAGGATGATCCTGGGGAAAGGCTCAGTCACTCGGCATGTCCGTTTGTCGGGGTGTTCGTCGTCCACTGCATCCGATGCTTCTAATTCTGACACGGAAAATAAGACAGTCATGTGCAATACTTTGCATGTACTGTGTTTGTGTTTGTACATTTCTTTTTGCTCATAGTGAATTCACCGTGTCAAATTCAGGCTGCTCTACCCGAGGAAAGAACGTCGCCGCGATGATGCGCCACCCATTATTTTTTGTTTTGTTTTTTTGTACGCTTGTATTTTTGTTTACATGTGAAAGTGGACTTTTTCTACAGTATTTTGCCAGGGACATTCCTTTGTTGCCGTGGGATGTTTAATTGCACTGAATGCATGTTGCACAAGGGTCGTCGATTTATCGTCTCTCTTATAATCTAACACGATGAATATACGCACGGTGGAATAAATAAGTTGGTTAAGCGTGTCGTTATTCATATGGAGCAGAAAATCTTATTCTTCTTTCTATACGTCTACTTGTGAAGCAGTTGTGTAGAAATGAGTGTGATCTCTCACGATCGTCTATTACCTTCTTTGTGTAATGTTTTCCAAGGTGTCCTGTGTCTTTCCCACTATTCCACCCGCCTTTCTAATCATCATATCCAGCCTGTCTCTTCATATTTAAGCACGGTCCCACATCAAAACACTGCACCACATGTCAAGACACTACAGATTGTAGACGTATGAAATATATGGAGTAGTTTACTGCAAACCTTAAAACATTCATTTTCTGAGGCAATACATGCTTTCGTTAATTTTTTTTCAACAACATGGTTGAATTTTCAGTCCAACACAGCTTGTTGTAGATAGTATCACCAAGTTATGTTTACCTATCTCACCATGAAAGTAATTCAGATGTAAAAGGGTTCATTCTTCAAAAATCATCGAGAAGTTCTTTCGTCTGTCCAACCAATACACTAAAAACGTTTCATCATACGAGTACCAAATGAAAATCTTTCAATTTTTTGTACATAATCAGAAAATTCATTGTCAGTAATTAATCATGTGTGACAAGAGTTGTCAACAAACTTAGCTAATGGGCAAGATTCAATCTATCAAACTTATACGTTCATCAGGTACAAACTGAAACGGTGAAAGCACAGTGCCTTGGGAGACACCAGTGTTTCTGTGCGAGACTGTGATATGAAATTGCACATACTGAGGTCTGATGACGAGATAATCTAAAATCTTTAAAAGCAATATGATAACAGGCTTTCATGGGCAAGAGTTCCATTGCAAAAAGATATGATTATATTGTACTGAATGCACTTGATATTTCAATCTAAAGAACATTTCATCCTTACTGCGTACAACACTAATAGGCCTTCAGTTCTCACTTACTATCAATTTTCACTCTCCAAACGGGAAAGAAGTTGGACTTGAGCTCGATCATGTAAAAGATGATGGGCGACCCGTGGTTCGTGCCATCTGTCCAAGTCAGGATGACGTCATTACCCTCATTCTGTCCGTGCAGTCCCGCTGGCTCACTGGGTGGACCTATAGGACAAATTTCAGTGGACCTATAGACACATTTCAGTGGACCTATAGGACAAATTTCAGTGAACCTATAGACACATTTCAGTGGACCTATCGGACAAATTTCATCCGTTCGTTCATTTTGATACTCTTATCTTTCAATGGTGAGCCGGTGGGGCCTGGTGCTATAAAGTGCCGCTCACCCAAAGGAGAGTGACACGCTTACTGGGACCATTCCTAGTAAACGCCTAATAATTACCACGGGACCTCTGTCTGGTTTGCCAGGAGGGAGGTCACTGGAATACGGTCACTCCTACATTATTATGCCTGTAACAATTCTCTCCCACGTTATTATGCCTCTAACAATTCTCTCCTAAATTATTATGCCTGTAACAATTCTCTCCTGCAATATTATGTCTGTAACAATTCTCTCCTACATTATTATGCCTGTAACAATTCTCTCCTACATTGTTATGCCTGTAACAATTTCTCTCTACATTATTATGCCTGTAACAATTCTCTCGTACATTATTATGCCTGTAACAATTCTCTCGTACATTATTATGCCTGTAACAATTCTCTACAGTCTGTAACAATTCTCTCCTACATTGTTATGCCTGTAATAATTCTCTCGTACATTATTATGCCTGTAACAATTCTCTCATACATTATTATGCCTGTAACAATTCTCTCCTACATTATTATGCCTGTAATAATTCTCTCGTACATTATTATGCCTGTAACAATTCTCTCATACATCATTATGCCTGTAACAACTCTCTCCTACATTATTATGCCTGTAACAATTCTCTCCTACATTATTATGCCTGTAACAATTCTGTCCTACATCATTATGCCTGTAACAATTCTCTCCTACATTATTATGCCTGTAACAATTCTCTCCTACATTATTATGCCTGTAACACTTCTGTCCTACATTATTATGCCTGTAACAATTCTCTCCTACGTTATTATGCCTGTAACAATTCTGTCCTACATTATTATGCCTGTAACAACTCTCTCCCACGTTATTATGCCTGTAACAATTCTCTCCTACATTATTATGCCTGTAACAATTCTCTCCTGCAATATTATGTCTGTAACAATTCTCTCCTACATTATTATGCCTGTAACAATTCTCTCCTACATTGTTATGCCTGTAACAATTTTGTCCTACATTATTATGCCTGTAACAATTCTCTCGTACATTATTATGCCTGTAACAGTTCTCTCGTACATTATTATGCCTGTAACAATTCTCTCCGGTCTATAACAATTCTCTCCTACATTGTTATGCCTGTAATAATTCTCTCGTACATTATTATGCCTGTAACAATTCTCTCCTACATTATTATGCCTGTAACAATTCTCTCCTACATTATTATGCCTGTAACAATTCTCTCCTACATTATTATGCCTGTAACAATTCTGTCCTACATCATTATGCCTGTAACAATTCTCTCCTACATTATTATGCCTGTAACAATTCTCTCCTACATTATTATGCCTGTAACACTTCTGTCCTGCATTATTATGCCTGTAACAATTCTCTCCTACGTTATTATGCCTGTAACAATTCTGTCCTACATTATTATGCCTGTAACAACTCTCTCCTACATATTATGCCTGTAACACTTCTCTCCTATATTATTATGCCTGTAACAATTCTGTCCTACATTATTATGCCTGTAACAATTCTCTCCTACATTATTATGCCTGTAACAATTCTCTCCTACATTATTATGCCTGTAACAATTCTCTCCTGCAATATTATGCCTGTAACAATTCTCTCCTACATTATTATGCCTGTAACAATTCTGTACTATATTATTATGTCTGTAACAATTCTGTACTACATTATTATGCCTGTAACAATTCTGTACTATATTATTATGTCTGTAACAATTCTGTCCTACATTGTTATGCCTGTAACAATTCTGTCCTACGTTATTATGCCTGTAACAATTCTCTCCTACATTATTATGCCTGTAACAATTCTCTCCTACATTATTATGCCTGTAACAATTCTCTCCTGCAATATTATGCCTGTAACAATTCTCTCCTACATTATTATGCCTGTAACAATTCTGTACTATATTATTATGTCTGTAACAATTCTGTACTACATTATTATGCCTGTAACAATTCTGTACTATATTATTATGTCTGTAACAATTCTGTCCTACATTGTTATGCCTGTAACAATTCTGTCCTACGTTATTATGCCTGTAACAATTCTGTACTATATTATTATGTCTGTAACAATTCTGTCCTACATTGTTATGCCTGTAACAATTCTGTCCTACGTTATTATGCCTGTAACAATTCTCTCCTACATTATTATGCCTGTAACAATTCTCTCCTACATTATTATGCCTGTAACAATTCTCTCCTGCATCATTATGCCTGTAACAATTCTCTCCTACATTATTATGCCTGTAACAATTCTGTCCTACATTATTATGCCTGTAACAATTCTCTCCTACATTATTATGCCTGTAACAATTCTCTCCTGCAATATTATACCTGTAACAATTCTCTCCTACACTGTTATGCCTGTCACATTTTTCTCATACATTATTATGCCTGTAACAATTCTCTCCTACATTATTATGCCTGTAACAATTCTCTCCTACAATATTATGCCTGTAACAATTCTCTCCTACACTGTTATGCCTGTCACATTTTTCTCATACATTATTATGCCTGTAACAACACTTTCCCATGGTATTCCTAATTCTCACAGTTTGATGTGTCAAGGCGCAGCCAAGCACCTGGTAGTGCAACTGTGTAAAAAGGGAAGAGGTCTGACCATTTAAACGTGCGGCGTATAGGGCTACCCCTTTGTGGATACGCCTTGGTGCCCACAAACCAGCCCCCACCCCCCATGTATAGGCAAATACGAGGACTACAACTCCACGACGGACCAGGTGGATGATGATAAGATTTCAATGGCTGAGAAGACAGTTGAAGATAGACACAATTGAAACTCATTACCTTGTAGATATCTATGGAAGAAGAACAGAGAAAGGAAAAAAATCCCTACATCCTAAAAAAAACAAACTCCATATAGAGTACTCGCTGCAGTATCCCGGACAACAGTGCACCTACCGCTACGATACCGGGATGTCTGCAAACATGACATGAAGGCAGCTGATCTCAGTGTGGACACATGGGAATGGATAGCTACGTGAGTATGTATGCGCAGGTGTGCAATTACTAGTGCAAGTTACGTACACAGGTACATACGTAAAGTAATGTATATACACGTATTTTTACATATGCATACGTATCTTCATAGGCAAGTACGAAAAACAGACAGAAAAGCATACATCTAATATGCACTATGAACTCGCACTTGAGCGTGCAGGCATGCACAGTTACGGGTCTTCCATTTGACGGTAAAACGATGCACGCACACAAAACATTTTTCTCCAACATGATTCGCTCCCAAGCAGCCATACTGGAAGTCAAAGTGTTCCACTAAGGAGGTTTGGAATCCAGGCTCCCTGGTTCCACCTCGATGCCCGCCAGGGCTCAATATGTATACGATCAGTGCTCAATGACCAATGATCAGTGATCAACGTTACCTTTGACCGTGAGAAAAGCGGCGGCAGACACCTTATCCCCGACCGTGACGGCGCTGCACTGGTACCAGCCCTCGTGGAGAAACTGGGCGTTGAGCACGTGCAATCCGTACAACCCTCTGTGTTTTACCTGTCATAGTGCCGATGTAAGTAAATAAGCAAGCAAGCAAGTAAGTAAACAAACAAACGAATGAATGAATGAATGAATGGATACATAGATAACCAACCAACCAACCAACCAATCAACCAACCAACCAATTAACTAACTAACTAACTAACTGACTGACTGACTGACTAACTAACTAACTAGCTAACTAACTAACTAACTAACCAATCAACCAGCCAGCCAACCGGACAACCAGCCAACCAACCAACCAATCAACCAATTAACCAGCCAACCGACTAACCGACCGACTAAATAACCAACAAACTAACTAACTAACCAACGGAAGCTCAACAGCTGAGTAGTGAAAACTTGCTGTTCTGAAGTAAATCCCAATCAATGGATACTAAAACCCAACCGCAGAGTACTAAAACCTTACCATTCTGTATTAAAACCCAACCGATATATACTAAAACCTTACCATTCTGTATTAAAACCCAACCGATATATACTAAAACCTTACCATTCTGTATTAAAACCCAACCGATATATACTAAAACCTTACCATTCTGTACTTAAACCCAACCGATATATACTAAAACCTTACCGTTCTGTACTTAAACCCAAACGATATATACTAAAACCTTACCATTCTGTACTTAAACCCAACCGATATATACTATAAAACCTTACCATTCTGTACTTAAACCCAACCGATATATACTAAAACCTTACCATTCTGTACTTAAACCCAGCCGATATATACTAAAACCTTACCATTCTGTATTAAAACTCAACCGATATATACTAAAACCTTACCATTCTGTATTAAAACCCAACCGATATGTACTAAAACCTTACCATTCTGTACTTAAACCCAGCCGATATGTACTAAAACCTTACCATTCTGTATTAAAACTCAACCGATATATACTTAAAACCTTACCGTTCTGTACTTAAACCCAACCGATATATACTAAAACCTTACCGTTCTGTACTTAAACCCAACCGATATATACTAAAACCTTACCATTCTGTACTTAAACCCAACCGATATATACTAAAACCTTACCGTTCTGTACTTAAACCCAACCGATATATACTAAAACCTTACCGTTCTGTACTTAAACCCAACCGATATATACTAAAACCTTACCATTCTGTACTTAAACCCAACCGATATATACTAAAACCTTACCGTTCTGTACTTAAACCCAACCGATATATACTAAAACCTTACCGTTCTGTACTTAAACCCAACCGATATATACTAAAACCTTACCATTCTGTACTTAAACCCAACCGATATATACTAAAAACCTTACCATTCTGTACTTAAATCCAACCGATATATACTAAACCTTACCATTCTGTACTTAAACCCAACCGATATATACTAAAACCTTACCTTCTGTACTTAAACCCAACCGATATATACTAAAACCTTACCATTCTGTACTAAAACCCAACCGATATTACTAAAACCTACTGCTCTGTACTAAAACAACCATATACTGGACAAAAACCTGTACGTTTGTAATTAAAACCCAACCGATATATACTAAAACCTACCTTCTGTACTTAAACCTAACCGTTAGTACTAAAACCTTACCATTCGGTACTTAAACCCACTACGATACTGTACTAAAACCTTACCGTTCTGTACTTAAATCCAAACTGATAATACTGAAACAACCTTACCAGTTCTGTACTTAAACCCAACTGCATCATAAGCAAACTTTCACCATTCTGTACTTAACCCGCGATATATACTAAACGCTGTACCGTATCTGTAATTAAAGACCAACCGATTATCTCAACACTTACGTTCTGTATTAACTCAACCCGATATATACATACAACCGTACCGTCGTACATCAAACCGCACCCCGAATCATACTATAACCTTACCGTTCTGTACTTAAACCCAACCGATATATACTAAAACCTTACCATTCTGTACTTAAACCCAACGATTTATACTAAACCTTACCAATCAGTATAAACCAACCGATAAATACTAAAACTTACCATTCTGTATTAAACCCAAACCGGATATCTAAAACCTTACCCTTGTACTTAAAAACCAACCGATATATACTAAAACTTACCTTCTGTACTTAAACCAACCGAATAGTACTAAACCTTACCGTTCTGTACTTAAACCCAACCGATATATACTAAAACCTTACCATTCTGTACTTAAACCCAACCGATATATACTAAAACCTTACCATCTGTACTTAAACCCAACCGATATATACTAAAACCTTACCGTTCTGTACTTAAACCCAACCGATATATACTAAAACCTTACCATTCTGTACTTAAACCCAACCGATATATACTAAAACCTTACCGTTCTGTACTTAAACCAACCGATATAACTAAAACCTTACCGTTCTGTACTTAAACCCAACCGATATATACTAAAACCTTACCATTCTGTACTTAAACCCAACCGATATATACTAAAAACCTTACCGATTCTGTACTTAAACCCAACCGATATATACTAAAACCTTACCATTCTGTACTTAAACCCAACCGATATATACTAAAACCTTACCATTCAGTATTAAACCCAACCGATATTACTAAAACCTTACCATTCTGTATTAAAACCAACCGATATATACTTAAAACCTTACCGTTCTGTACTTAAAACCCAACCGATATATACTAAAACCTTACCGATTCTGTACTTAAACCCAACCGATATATACTAAAACCTTACCATTCTGTACTTAAAAACCCAACCGATATATACTAAAACCTTACCTTCTGTACTTAAACCCAACCGATATATACTAAAACCTTACCGTTCTGTACTTAAACCCAACCGATATATACTAAAACCTTACCATTCTGTACTTAAACCCAACCGATATATACTAAAACCTTACCTTCTGTACTTAAACCCAACCGATATATACTAAAACCTTACCATTCTGTACTTAAATCCAACGATATATACTAAAATTACTTCTGTACTAACCCAACCGATATATACTAGAAACCTTACCATTCTGTACTTAAATCCAACCGATATATACTAAAAACCTTACCATTCTGTATTAAAACCCAACCGATATATACTAAAACCTTACCATTCTGTATTAAAACCCAACCGATATGTACTAAAACCTTACCATTCTGTACTTAAAACCAACCGATATATACTAAAAACCTTACCGTTCTGTACTTAAACCCAACCGATATATACTAAAACCTTACCATTCTGTACTTAAACCCAACCGATATATACTAAAACCTTACCATTCTGTACTTAAAACCCAACCGATATATACTTAAAACCTTACCATTCTGTACTTAAAATCCCAACCGATATATACTAAAACCTTACCATTCTGTACTTAAAACCAACCGATATATACTAAAACCTTACCGTTCTGTACTTAAACCCAACTGATATATACTAAAACCTTACCATCTTGTACTAAAACCCAACCGATATGTACTAAAACACTATGCTCGATACTAAAACACTATCTCTGGGACCAAAAACCGTATCGTTGTGTAATAAAAACCATATGCTTGTGTACTAAAACTCTACCTTTGGGTACTAAAATTCTACCGTTCGGTACTAAAACTCTACCCTTGGGTACTAAAACTCTAGGGCTGGGTACTAAAACCTTACCGTTCTGTAGTCAGGATGATCTGCAAAGTGGATGACATGACCGTTGAAGGACCAGACGTAGGCCAGGTCAGTGTGACGTTGATCCACAGAGGCCTGGCAACCCAGGAAGGCAGACTGGTTCACCTGCACGTGCGTGTTCTGTGGCACCGTGCTGATTGTCGTCTGCGCTGTTTCCGTACAGGTAGAATTCAAATGAGTCAACGGATTCATCCCTCCAACCATCTGTACGTCCACTCGTCGATTCACCCGCTTATCCATCCATCCGTCCGTCCGTCCATCCATCCATCCGTCCGTCCGTCCGACCATCCATCCATCCATATATCCATCCTGCCCTCCCTCCCTCTCTCCCTTCCTCCATCCATCCATCCATCCATCCATCCACCCGTATGTCCGTCCGTTCATTGACCGATTAACGTATTTAAATCCATCTATCAATCCGCCTATTCTAACCAATAAATAAGTGAAGAAGATCATTGATAAGGAGATTAGGAAAAGACAAGCAACATTTGTAGGCCATTTTATGAGGAAAGGGGAATTAGAGCACCTGGTCACAGCAGGAAAGCTGGAGGGAAAGAGAACACCAGGTAGACCAAGGGAGAAAATATATTGGACGGACTTGCAGGGTGGCTGAGGACAGAGAGAGTGGAAGATGTACTTGCAGCGACAAGGGATAGATGCATATGGAGGGCCATGATCGCCAACGCCATGCGGCAGGGCACATGATGATGATGAATCAATGAAACAATGAATGAACGAATCAAATGAATGAACAGATGAATGAATGAATGAATCAATCTACAGATCGATAAACCAATCAATCAACCAGCCAATCAATCAATAACCCAATCGATTAATCAACAATCAACTGATCCACTCACTAATTCATCCGTTCATTCACCTACAGTTCTTTCGCCATCATCATCGTTATGATAATCATCAGTTCTTCGCTATCTCGTTGTCATTATTCATATTTCATGAGTGGCCATCTATCTTCCCCTTTTACCAACACACACACACACGCACAAACGCACGCGCGCACGCACACACCCTCATCCACGAATACGAAGGTAATTTCGTGCACAGATTCAATGGACTAACCAGTGAAGTATATACATTAAACACAAAAGTAAAACCAACCAACCAACCGACCAAATCAACCAACCAATCACCCATCGACCCACCCACCCAACCAACACCCACCCACCCCACCAACCAACCAACCAACCAACCGAGCACCCAACCAAATGAAAACCAAATCTCATATTAAAAGAAAGGCAAAGAGGTTAAGATCAATTTTATTTTAAAAGTAACAGATAAGCACGATACGTACTTCTTTTTTATTCAGCTTTTGCCTCATGGAGAACTAAAATGTCTATGAAGTAAGAGAAAGAACTAAAGAGAGAGAGAGAGAGAGAGAGAGCGCGCGCTCGAGAGAGAGAGAGAGGGAGAGAGAGAGAGAGAGACAGAGAGAGAGAGAGAGAGAGAGAGCTAGAGAGAGACAGAAAGAACGAGAGAGAGAGAAAGAGAGAGAGAGAGAGCTAGAGAGAGAGAGACAGAAAGAACGAGAGAGAGAGACAGAAAGAACGAGAGAGAGAGAGAGAGAGAGAGAGAGGAGAGAGAGAGAGAGAGAGAGAGAGAGAGAGAGAGAGCTAGAGAGAGAGACAGAAACAACGAGAGAGAGAGAGAAAGAGGGAGGGAGGGAGAGACAGAAAGAAAGAGAGATAGAAGGACAAAGAGAGAGAGAGAGAGAGAGAGAGAGAGAGAGATAGATAGATGCAGAGAGAGAGAGAGAGAGAGAGCGAGCGAGCGAGTGAGAGAGAGAGAGAGAGAGCTAGAGAGAGAGAGACAGAAAGAACGAGAGAGAGAGAGAGAGCTAGAGAGAGAGACAGAAATAACAGAGAGAGAGAGAGAGAGAGGGAGGAGGGAGACAGAAAGAAAGAGAGATAGAAGGACAAAGAGAGAGAGAGATAAAAAGAGAGAGATAGATAGATGCAGAGAGAGAGAGAGAGACAGAGAGCGAGCGAGCGAGCGAGAGAGAGAGAGAGAGCTCTATAAAAAGGCCAATTAATCAACCAAACCAAACCAAACAAACAAACAAACAAACAATAAACTTACAGACAACCGTCAAAAGCCCAGAACTGGAAGCAGAGCCTTGGCTATTGGTAGCGGTGCACGTGTACCCGCCCTGGTCGGACGTCTGCACCTGAGTAATGAGCAAATTCCCGTTGCCCAGCATCATGAGTCGACCATCGGTTCCAACGGTCAACCCGAGGTCTCTGCCGTTGTGGTACCAGTTGATCTGGGGTGAGGGGCTGCCTCCGGTTGGCAGATGATTGTGGTGTTGCCTCCGATGGTGGCAAGCTGCGAATCGTCCAACGGTCTCTTGCTGAAGCTGGGTTTGAACTCTGAAAACGATCGCAAAGAAAATGGAAATTCCACACGCCTCAACGGGTTACTTAACTGCTTACTGGTCCTATGAGATTGTAGTGTCGAGGGGGAGCTGCATTAATGAATGCTTCACCAGAAGACTCAGTACGGACATTAGTACCAGAAAAGACCATTATAGCGACACAAGGATACTCTGAAGACAAACATCATTTGAAGGCCAACCTCATCAACATTACCTGAAGGCCTACATCATCAACATCACCTGGAGACCAACTTCATCAACATCAATTGAAGGCCAACCTCATCATCACCTGAAGGCCAACCTCATCAACATCACCTGAAGAGCAACCTTATCAATATCACCTGAAGACCTACCTCATCAACATCACCCGAAAGCTACCTCATCAACATCACCTGAAGGCCAACCTGATCAACATCACCTGAAGACCAACCTTACCAACATCACCTGAAGACCAACCTCACCATCATGACCTGAATGCCAACTTCATCTACTGCGACATCAACACCACTTGAAAGCCAACTCCATCAGCTGCAGCATCAACATCACCAACTCTCATCAGACGCGGTATCAACATCACCAGTAGGAAGACACTGACTGCAACAGAGCATGAAGGCGACAGCAACGCAAACAGCACATAGTCAGGCTGGAACAACACAGAACAGGTTCTATTCAGAAGAACAAGCAAACAAACAAACACTCACAACCAAACAAAACGGAACAAAACCAAAAACCGACCAACCAACCAAGCAACCAACGTCCAGCCAAGCCAGCAAGCAAGCAAAAACCACCCAACCAGCCAAGCAACCAAGCAAGCAACCAGCCAAGCGACCAAAAACCAACCAAGCAACCAAGCAACCAAACAACCTACCAACCAAGCAACCAACCAACCAACCTACCAACCAATCAACGAACGAACGAACGAACGAACGAACCAACGAACCAACCAACCAACGAACGAACCAACCAACCATCCAACCAACGAACCAACCAACCAACCAACCAACGAACCAACCAACCAACCAACGAACCAACCAACCAACGAACCAATGAACCAACCAAGCAACCAAGCAACCAACCAAACAACCTACCAACCAAGCAACCAACCAAACAACTTACC
>JAPXFY010000023.1:61944232-61949232 GCA_030674185.1 Monoplex corrugatus
ATAGCTGTATAGGAAATTGGAGGACAGGTTTATAGGAAATTGGAGGATAGCTGTATAGGAAATTGGAGGACAGGTTTATAGGAAATTGGAGGATAGCTGTTATAGGAAATTGGAGGATAGCTGTATAGGAAATTGGAGGATAGCTGTATAGAAATTGGAGGACAGGTTTATATGAAATTGGAGGATAGCTGTATAGGAAATTGGAGGATAGCTGTATAGGAAATTGGAGGACAGCTGTATAGGAAATTGGAGGATAGCTGTATAGGAAATTGGAGGACAGCTGTATAGGAAATTGGAGGACAGCTGTATAGGAAATTGGAGGATAGCTGTATAGGAAATTGGAGGAACAGCTGTATAGGAAATTGGAGGACAGCTGTATAGGAAATTGGAGGATAGCTGTATAGGAAATTGGAAGACAGGTTTATATGAAATTGGAGGATAGCTGTATAGAAATTGGAGGACAGGTTTATAGGAAATTGGAGGATAGCTGTATAGGAAATTGGAGGACAGGTTTATTATGAAATTGGAGGATAGCTGTATAGGAAATTGGAGGATAGCTGTATAGGAAATTGGAGGATAGCTGTATAGGAAATTGGAGGACAGGTTTATATGAAATTGGAGGATAGCTGTATAGGAAATTGGAGGATAGCTGTATAGGAAATTGGAGGACAGCTGTATAGGAAATTGGAGGATAGCTGTATAGGAAATTGGAGGATAGCTGTAAAGGAAATGGAGGACAGCTGTATATGAAATTGGAGGATAGCTGTACAGAAATTTGGAGGATAGCTGTATATGAAATTGGGAGGACAGGTTATATGAAATTGGAGGATAGCTGTATATGAAATTGGAGGACTAGGTTTATATGAAATTGGAGGATAGCTGTTATAGGAAATTGGAGGATAGCTGTATATGAAATTGGAGGTATAGCTGTAGAGAAATTTGGAGGATAGCTGTTTAATATGAAATTGGAGGACAGGTTTATATGAAATTGAAGGATAGCTGTATAGGAAATTGGAGGATAGCTGTACAGAAATTTGGAGGATAGCTTTATAGGAAACTGGAGGACAGCTTTTCATGGAAATTGGAGGATAGCTTTAAGAAATTGGAGGATTACTTTACGAGAAAATTAGAGGATAGCTTTACAGAAAATTGGAAGACAGGTTATTAGGAAATATGAGGATAGCTTTATAGGAAACTGGAGGATAGGTCTATAGGAAATGTGAGGATAGCTTTATAGGACAATGGAAGATAGGTTATAAGGAAACTGTTATATAGGAATTGGAGGATAGCTTTTATAGGAAATTGGAAGAATACCTTTACAGAAATTGTGGAGGATCTTTATAGAATTGGAGGATGTTTTAGGAAATGAGATAACTTATAGGAAATGGTAGCTTATAGGTGGAAGATAGCTTTGTAGAAAACGGTTTATAACGTACAAATTTCTGTCTCGAAGGTAGTGACAAGACTATTAATTTCATTCTTCTATCCAGCCTGCCCACAGAAGATCTAGGATAATACAAGGACAATGGCAATTCAGTTTCAGTTTCTCAAGATGACGTCTCCGCGCTCGGAACAAATTCCATATGCACTAAACGTCACAGGTGCCATGTGTATGCACCCAGACTATGAATACCAAGCAAGGATAACGGTAGCGGTCTGTACAGGTGAGAAGTTTAATATTGACATTCTACTGAACAGTCACTTACCTGAAACGTACTTGTAGCAGTCTGTCTACAGGTAGGAAGTTTATTACTGACAGGTGGAAGCAGCCATTTTATGGGTGAACAGTTAGTTTCCTTAAGAATAGCGTACCGGTTGAAATCAGGGGTAAAAAAGTTTATTACTGAAAGGTTTAGGAACCATTTTACATGTGAATAGTTAGTTACGTGGAAATTAATGCCGGAGGCTTTAAGTACTGAGAGGTCGTGGAGACCGTATACTGGTAGGAAGAGGAAACGTTTTTTTTTCCTGCCCTATGTGGAGACTGTACACCGGTACAACCGGTAAAAGTTTTTTTCTGCCCTATGTGGAGACTGTACACCGGTACAACCGGTAAAAGTTTTTTTCTGCCCTATGTGGAGACTGTACACCGGTACAACCGGTAAAAGTTTTTTTCTGCCCTATGTGGAGACTGTATACCGGTACAACCGGTAAAAGTTTTTTCCTGCCCTATGTGGAGACCGTATACCGGTACAACCGGTAAAAGTTTTTCTCTGCCCCAAGTGGAGACATTATACCGGTAAAAAGGGTGACTTTTTTTTCTGTCCTATGTGGAGACAGTATACCGGTACAAAGGGTAAAAGTTTTTTTTCTGCCCTATGTGGAGACCGTATACCGGTACAAAGGTAAAAGTTTTTCTCTGCCCCAAGTGGAGACATACCGGTACAAAGGGTGACATTTTTTTTCTGTCCTATGTGGAGACATATACCGGTACAAAGGGTAAAAGTTTTTTTTCTGTCCTATGTGGAGACCATATACCGGTACAAAGGGTAACATTTTTTTTCTGTCCTATGTGGAGACAGTATACCGGTACAAAGGGTAACATTTTTTTTCTGTCCTATGTGGAGACAGTATACCGGTACAAAGGGTAACATTTTTTTTCTGTCCTATGTGGAGACAGTATACCGGTACAAAGGGTAAAAGGTTTTTTTCTGCCCTATGTGGAGACCATATACCGGTACAAAGGGTAAAAGTTTTTTTCTGCCCTATGTGGAGACAGTATACCGGTAGGAAGAGTAAAAGTTTTTTTCGGCCCTATTTTTTGCATCGTTTCCGCGTCATTCCCCTGTGTCGTTCAGTTCAGGGTTTCCATCACACCACCAAAACCACCAAAACATAATGCTAATCAAAGGACATAACTTTTGAGAATTATCTCCCATGTTGTACCTCTCAAATCTAACACAATCTGCGCTACCCATTCAGCTAGCGTAGAAGCAGACACAAAGTACAGAAACGGTAAGCCCAGAACACTCCTCAAAAAAAAGGAGCGCCCAAGCCTACCTTTATACTCTGCAACTACCCTACACACAACTATGAGAGAGGAGAGAAATACATACAATATATCTGTCTTATGTTCAAGATTGACATACAGTGTAGTCTTTTATTCTTGAACTGATCAAACACACACACATAGACAAGACAGAGCATACACAACAAAACATAGTTTACCATGACGGCAGGGCGTAAAGATCCACAGAATCTGGGCAAATGTTTCACATCACCATGACGAGAATGTGGATGATAGCGATGATGCTATGGAGATACATTTCGGATTGAGACTGTATGACAGGGATGTATTCTACCCTTCCTTTCATAATATATCCTGGAGTCAGCGAGGTTCGAGAGATACAGGTGCCTATAATGTTGGTCAGCAACACCTTCGATGACAAATCCATGAAGTGGGTGAGACTTTGACTGTGTGGAGTTGCAATCTTTCTCAACGAGCCCGAGACACACACTCAACTCAGATTAAAAAAATAACAACGCACGCACACACACACACACACACACACACACACACACACACACACACACACACACACACACACACACTCACACACACAACACACACAAACACACACACACACACACACACACACACACACACAACACACACACACACACACACACACACACACACACACACCATGGGTCCAAAAACTCCCACAAAATATTCGGACCAGCGGGGATTTAAACCCGTGATCTCTCAGACAGTGGGCTGTTGAGCTGATCACTTCAGTATGGTCAGTCCAATGATCTTACTGTCATAAGAGACTAATATAGCTGAGATATCACCACTCTACTCAAAGAAGGAGACCGTAACAAGTGCAGCGACAGAAGTAGATCAGGGTGGCAAATGTCAAAAACTGGACCATTCTCAGCATTCTGAACTGTTTGTTCCTGCACCTCAGAGACAAGAGATGGAAAATTCTTTTTTCTGCTGCTAACCTCCATGAGTCCCACCACTCCCACCCCCACGCAAAGATCAGGCTAGTCATGCATTTAAAGAAGAAGAAGAAGAAGAAGAAGAAGAAGAAGAAGAAGAAGAAGAAGAAGAAGAAGAAGAAGAAGAAGAAGAAGAAGAAAGAAGAAGAAGAAGAAGAAGAAGAAGAAGAAGAAGAAGAACAAGAAGAAGAAGAACAAGAACAAGAGAGCAAGAAGGATAAGAACAAGAACAAGAACAAGAACAAAAACACTTTTCATCTTTTTGAATGCTGTTTGGCTTGGCCGATTATGCTGGCTATTTTGATGTGCATCTGTCGTCTGGCGAGATGATTGTTCCCAGATATTTAAACCTTTCTCGAAGTTGTGCCATTTGCTGTTATTTTGCATGAGGGAATTTCTTGTTTTTTACTGATTACCATGACTTCAGTCTTTTGCTATTTACCTCCAGCTCTTTATTTTTGCTTTCTATTTCTATTATATTTACAACATTTTATAGGTCTTTTTCATTTTCTGCAATTAGCACGGTGTCATCTGCGTAAATATGAAAAGAAGGGTCAGGCAGGATTGTGTTCTGTCACCAGATATGTTTTCACTATACAGCAAAACCATCATGAGAAACCTAGAAGAATGCCTTGGGATAAAGGTTGGAGGAAAAATGATAAACACATTCGTTACGTAGATGACACCGAGCAAATTGTTGTCTACCTGTCTCACCTGTCGGTGTTACCAAGTTCAGTGTTGGCCGCTGCACATCTAGATGCCCCCATCTCCCGACAGGCTGTTCTGTATTGACTTTTGTAGATAATTTCTTGAATATTTAGGCCACTGACGTTGGTTAAGTCCTCGATGTATGTGATTGGAAGTCTGCCTTTCTTCTTTTTTGCCACTGTTTTTCCTTGAAAGATGGTTGCCATGAGGTCCGTGTTCTTGCTTCGTGACACATCGCCATTGTATTTCAGTCTTCTCTTGATGTCTGCTAGTAGTTTTCTGGTGGTATCAAGTTCTTCCAGGACACTTTCATTAGTTCTTCTGTCTGTCAATTTGGCACGTAGTAG
>JAPXFY010000023.1:61956732-61966732 GCA_030674185.1 Monoplex corrugatus
TATCTCCAACATGTGTGTTCTATTTTACAGCCATATTTCAGTATATCTCCAACATGTGTGTTCTATTTTACAGCCATATTTCAGTATATCTCCAACATGTGTGTTCTATTTTACAGCCATATTTCAGTATATCTCCAACATGTGTGTTCTATTTTACAACCATATTTCAGTTTATCTCCAACAATACAATCTGGCTTTGCAGCATTAGACTTTTAATGTTTTCATAGCAAGCATTAGCTCTTCTCTTGAAAAGTGTCGATTTAAAACAATCTCCTCTTCTTCTTCTTCTTCTTCCTCTTCTTCTTCTTCTTCTCTGAGGACCCTCTGCTGTCTGGCTGTCTCCAGAGTTTCTTAGTACTTATATGTTATTAGTGGTTGCGTTTGAAAGTGTTCAAACCTAGCTTCCATACAACAATTATCAACAGGCTGTTTATTTTCAATGAAATTTTAAGCAGTCCTCAGACTTTTTTATTTTGGGGGCGGAGGGCTTTATACAGATAATGATTTTTTTATTCAATCAGTGAGTCAATGGATTTTTCTTTTTTTTCTGCCGTACATTTGTGTATTTTCGCCTTTTTATGCAATAACTATCACGATCTTGGTAAGTTAAAGAGCGCCAGAAAATTTTCAGCAATCTATGAATATTGTTCCTACAAACACGACAGTCTGTATAAAACCAGACTTGAGATGAGAGTTGATTTCAATGCTTATTTGTTTCTTCATAAATGCTGCATCATTATATCTATCTATCTGTCTGTCTATCTATCTATTTTTCTATCTATCTATCTATCTATTTATCTATCTATCTGTTAAATCTATCTATCTGTCTAGCTGTCTGTCAGTCCTTCTATCTATCTATCTATACTATCTATCTATCATTAGAACATTGTAGCAAAAAGGTAAATTAGACAATATCAAAATGGAGATGGAAAGGCTTGACATTAGTATTTTAGGACTAGAGGAAGTGAGATGGAAGGGGGCAGGCATGATAACATCAGGAGAGTATACAGTAAATATTCTGGTGGAAACTCACATGAAAGAGGAGCAGGCATAGTAGAGGACAGGGACAAATCAAAAGCAGTTATGGGATACTGGGCTGTGTCCGACAGAGTTTTGCTGGGTAAATTGGGTGGCAGCCATTTGATATCAACATCATTCAGGTGTATGCACCAATGTCCGCAAGTACTCAGGAAGACATCGACAACTTCTACGAAGTATTAGAGATGGCCAAGGCCCAATGTAAATCACAAGAAGTTACAGTAATAATGGGAGATTTTAATGCTAAAATGGGACAGGATAGGGTGGAGGATATAGTTGGACCTCATGGCCTTGGTACACAAAATGAAAGGGGAGGGAAACTTGTAGAATGGGCACAGATGAATGAGTTCATAGTAGGAAACACCTGGTTTGAGTAACCTAATAGAAGAAAATGGACTTGGATGAGTCCAGGAAATAATACCAAAAAATGAGATTGACTACATCCTGATTAGTAACAGATTTAGAAATTTTTTACTGTCAGAAAAAACAGTACCAGGCGCAGACTGCAACAGTGACCACAATCCTGCAGTGGGAAGATTTAGGCTGAAATTAAGGAAAAGGAAACAGACCAAAAGCAACATAAAACTATGGACTCTTAACGTACATGTTCAAAACAAATTCAGTGCTCTGGAAGACGTTGGTGACAGTGAAGAACAATGGACAACGTTGAAAAATTCGATAAATGAAGATTGTGAAGAAATACCTGAAGTAGATAGAAAAGCAAAAAAGAACTGGATGACAAAAGAAATTTTAGGCTTGATGGAGGAACGGAGGAAGGCAAAGAGAAACGAGGAGATATACAGGAAGATAAACAAAGAAATCAGGAATAGGTGCAATGAAGCTGAGGAAGCTTGGCTGAAAACAAAATGCAAAGAAACAGAAAACCGACACAAAACGGATCCTCAGGGTATATACAGACGAAGTGAAGAAACTGTCCACAGGAAAATACATGCACATCAACTGGTGCTTAAAATCGAAAGATGGTATGCTTATCATGGAAAATGACAAAATATTAGACAGATGGGGAGAGTACATTAAAGACTTTTTTGAAGATGACAGAAACGAAGAACACATTATAAGAAAGAACGTTGAAGGACCACCCATAATGAAAGATGAAGTTAGAGCAGCACTGAAAAAGATGAAACCACGAAAAGCTCCAGGACCGGACAATTACTACAGAGATGATTGAAGCCCTGGAGGAATTTGGTATTGAAAAAATAATAGTCCTCCTAAATGAAATTTATGACACTGGAAAAATCCCCAAAGATATGTCAAAATCGATTTTCATTGCACTTCCAAAGAAGATAGGGGCTATAGAATGCGAACTCCATCGCACAATCAGTTTGATGAATCATGTAACAAAAATCCTATTAAGAATAATCATGATGTGGACAAGGAATAGAATCAAAAGAGAAATTGCAGATGAACAGTGTGGATTTGTGGAAGGGAAAGGAACTATTAATGCCATATACATCTTAATAAGAACTATCATAAAGAGGTCAATCGAGATGAATAAGGATTCATATTTATGTTTTGTTGATTATACAAAGGCTTCCGGTCAGGTAAGACATGAAGAATTGATCAACCAACTAGAAAGACTCAATACTGATGGAAAAGATCTACGAATAATCATAAATATGTATTGGGGACAAACAGCTGCAATGAGAATAGAAAACGATATACATGTAAGTTCTTTCTAAAACATCAAAAGAGGAGTCAGACAGGGTTGTGTTTTGTCACCAGATCTGTTTTCACTTTACAGCGAAAACATCATGAGAAACCTAGAGGAAGACCCTGGATTAAAGGTCGGAGTCAAAATGATAAACAACATTCGATACGCAGATGACGCCATGCTAATTGCAGAAAATGAAAGGGACCTACAAAACCTTGTGAATATACTAGAAATAGAAAGCAAAGGTAAGGGGTTGGAACTAAACAGCACCAAGACTGAAGTCATGGTGATCAGTAAAAAACATGAAATCCCCTCATGCAAAATAACAGCAAACGGCACAACCTTGAGACAGGTTGATAAGTTTAACTACCTGGGAACGATCATTTCACCTGACGGCAAATGCACATCAGAAATAACCAGCAGAATCGGCCAAACCAAAACAACATTCAAGAAGATGAAAAGCATTCTTACCAACAAATGCCTGTGAATTAACATCAGGAAGAGAGTTCTTGAATGTTATATAGAACCAATGCTGTTATACGGTTGTGAGGCGTGGACAGTCAACAAGCAAAGCCAGAACAAGATTGAGGCAGCCGAGATGTGGTTTCTAAGAAGAATGTTGAGAGTTCCATGGACAGCAAAGAAAACAAACGAGACAGTCTTGATTGATGGAGGCAGACACAAGAAGATCATTGATAAGGAAGATTAGGAAAAGACGGGCAACATTTATAGGCCATTTTATGAGGAAAGGGGAATTGGAGCACCTGGTCACAACGGGAAAGCTGGAGGAAAAGAGAAGCACCAGGTAGACCCAGGGAAAAGATATTGGACGGACTTGCAGCGTGGCTGAGGATAGAGAGGGTGGAAGGGGTGCTTGAGGCAACAAGAGATAGAAACAGATGGAAGGCCATGATCGCCAACACCATGTGGCAAGGCACTTGATTATGATGATCTTATTATCTATCTATCTATCTATCTATTTATCTATCAGTCTATCAGTCTATCTATCTATCCATCTATCTATACATATATACATACATGCATACATACATTCATACATACATACATACATACATACATACATACATACATACATACATACATACATACATACATACATATATTCGTTAAAAACACGCAATGCTTCAGTACTATCACTATCAATCAAAGTAACTGCAAAATCTGCACAGTTTCAAAATGATTTCGAACTTTGTTAGTGGTGTACACATCAACATAATATTCATTCCGAATACATTTTTCCGATATAGTTACCAGTACGGTTGCGAGGTCTGCAGCACCTGGTTCCTGAAAAGCCGTGTAGATTATGCGGGAAACGTTCACTTTTGTAAGTGTTCAGCACAGGTATGCCACCTCGGTAATGTGGTGGTACTCCAGTTCTCATTATTGGCAAAGTTTTTTTTCTCTTTTGTGTAGAGGGTGGGTGGTTAAGTTACTTCTGGGTTGACTTGACCCATGTTCTTTCCAAACACACACACACAGACACAGACACACACACACGCACACATACTCACGCACACTACACACACACATTCTCTCTCTCTCTCTCGCACACACACACACACACACAGCACGCACGCACACACACACAGACAGACAGACACAGACACACACACACATACACACACACACTCTCTCTCTCACACACACACATACGTATATAATATATAATATATATATATATATATATATATATATATATATATATACATATGTACATATATACATGTTTATATATATATATATATATATATATATGTATATAGACACACACAGAGCTCCCTACACACACACACACACACCACACACACACACACTACACACACACACACATTCACACACACACCACTACACACACACACCTCACTACACACAAACTACACACACCTACACACACACACACACACACACACACACACACACACACACACACACACACACACACACACACACAACACAATATATATATATATATAATTATTTTATGTATACATGTACACACGCACACAGAGCCCCCCCCCCCCACACACACACCTCCCCCACCCCACCCCACACACACACGCACACTGGCGGAATTAAATCAGGGGGAGAATGAAAGGAAGCGGAAATTTCCCCCTCCCATCCTGACCCCTGATGTAGGGTCAACTCTTAACTGACGATCTTTATCTGGAGCAATGTGGCTTGAACGAGAGGTAACCACTGTCAGGAACAAGTGTCACTTGCAGGTCAGCCTGGGCTTAGAGGCACAGTTACCTTCCATTCTGACTGCATTGGTTCAAGCCTGGCCCGGGGAAGTGTGTGTTTTCAGCGAAAAAGAAGTTTTGTAACACACACACACACACACACACACACACACAACACACACACACACACACACACACACACACACACCCCCCACACACGCAAAAACACAACACACACACACACACAACACACACACAACAGAGATGAGCAACAAACATGCATCATATATATATATATACATACATACATACATACATACATCAATACATACTCATTTACATACATACAACAACACACACACACACAAATCAACAACACAAAAACAACACACACACAACACAACACACACATAACATACATATATATTATATGGGTATGTATAGATATATATGTATATGTTTATATACATATATTTAACACTTTGAATCCTGCAGCCTATCTACCAACTGCAAAATCTTAACCCTTTGTTTCCCTCACCTATCCACCAGTTTCCTGCACATACATAATTACATATCTATATAAAGTTCCTGTCCCAATTTTTTTTTTTCGCAGCTTTAGCAGCGTTGGTTCCAAGCCGTTCATTCTGGCTCTTTAACACACATTCAACCCGAAGTTCATTCAGTCGAAGTCCCAGTGCCAGGAAGACCATGGGAATCAGAGATGCCAAGCCGCCATTAGGCCCTTAACCTTTCACGTGCAGAAGAAGAAGAAGAAGAAGAATTGCGAAGAAGAAGAAGAATTGCGAAGAAGAAGAAGAATTGCGAAGAAGAATTGCGAAGAAGAAGATTGCGAAGAATTGCGAAGAAGAAGAATTGCGAAGAAGAATTGCGAAGAAGAAGAATTGCGAAGAAGAATTGCGAAGAAGAATTGCGAAGAAGAAGAATTGCGAAGAAGAAAAGAAGAATTGCGAAGAAGAATTGCGAAGAAGAAGAATTGCGAAAGAAGAATTGCGGAAGAAGAATTGCGAAAGAAGAAGAAGAATTGCAAAGAAGAAGAAGAATTGCGAAGAAGGAAGAAGAAGAATTGCGAAGAAGAAGAAGAATTGCGAAGAAGAAGAAAGAAGAAGAATTGCGAAGAAGAAGAAGAAAGAAGAAAGAAGAAGAAGAAAGAAGAAGAAGGAAGAAGAGAAGAAGAAGAAGAAGAAGAAAAAGAAGGAAGACAGAAAAGAAAGAAGAAGAGAAGAAGAAGAAAGAAGAAGAAGAAAAAGAAAAAAGAAGCGAAGAAAGACGAGAAGGAAGAAGAAGAAGAAGAAGAAGAAAGAAGAAAAGAAGAAGAAAAGAAGAAGAAGAAGAAGACAGAGAGAAGAAGAAGATGAAGAAGAAGAAAGAAGAAGAAAAAGAAAAAGAAGCCGAAGAAGAAGAAGAAGAAGAAGAAGAAGAAGATGAAGAAGAAAAAGAAGAAGAAAAAGAAAAAGAAGCCGAAGAAGACGAAGAAGAAGAGAGAAGAAGAAGAAGAAGAAGAAGAAGAAAAGAAGAAGAATGAAGAAGAAGAAGAAGAAGATGAAGAAGAAAAAGAGAGAAGAAAAAAAGAAAAAGAAGACCGAAGAAGAGACGAAGAAGAAGAAGAAGAAGAAGAAGAAGAAGAAGAAGAAGAAAACAAGATCATCATTTTTGTGTTTCACCGACAAAACACGTCCAACTGTCTAACCTTTCCGTCCTTTTCCCCTTTTTCTCTTTTCCCATATCGGCAGGCGAAATCTCTCTCTCTCTCTCTCCCACTATGTGTGTGTGTGTGTGTGTGTGTGTGTGTGTGTGTGTGTGTGTGTGTGTGTGTGTGTGTGTGTGTGTGTGTGTGTGTGTGTGTGTGTGTGTGTGTGTGTGTGTGTGTGTGTGTGAGTGAGAGAGAGAGTGTGTGTTTTTGTGTGTGTGGCTGTCTCTGAATGCTTCTTACCAAATTTGGACCAAGGGCGTGGATTGTGAGAAGTCGCGAATGGATAAGTTTCGACGTCAGGCGCCTGGGTCAAGGTCTCATGGACTAAAATTACCACTTTCTGAGCAAGGTGTGTGAACAGAACTCTATGAGGAACATCTGACAATATATATATTTTGTTTCTACTGTTGTGACGTCTATCATTGCGCTTGCGTCACGTCAATTTGATGTCATCTGACGCTTCTGTGAGATCACAATGACATTGAAGAGCACATCGTCAAGTTTTATTTCATCTGCTGCTTATTCAAGGTCATTTTCTGTAATGATCTTTTTTAATAGAAAGGGAACGTAAGAATGGTTTTGCCAACTTGAATTTTTTTTGCATTTGCCTTTCCCAAGGACTTTGTATTTTCAGTATTTATTGCTGTGTTCATTTTTCTTTAGTGTTTTACTTTTAGATCCTTCGCTGCATAGAGTTTTGCAACGAATAATGCGTGGTATAAACATGCAATCATTTTATTCAACTGATGCTTGTTTAAGACGGAGAGATTGATAGAATGGTTCAACCATCTTATTTCAAAGGGATTTGAAAAGACAAATGAACCACTTACCCCTCCCTCAAAATTAGCATAAAAGTTCAGGTTTCCAAAGCGATATGCTTATGAAAAGAATCTTCCATGTGGGAATCTTTTGTTGGAGAGATATGCATGGATAAGGACGAATAGAGGTAAACAGAAACTTCTTGCCCCTTGCCCTTCAAAAGCTTCTATTACAGCTTGACAATAAGAAAGCAAAAAATAACTGGAAAACATAATAACGAAAATAAGAAGAAAAATGATTGGAAAATATGGTAACGATGCTGGTAATAATGACATTAATATTAATGACAATGATAATGATAACAATAATAAAAACAATGATGATGAAGATGATGATGATGATGATAATAACAGCAGCAGCAGCAGCAGCAACCACAACAACAACAATAATAATCATAATAATTATAATAATAATAACAACGACAACAATAAATCATCAACAACCACAACAACATCATCAACAACAATAACAACATCAATAATAATGATAACAACAACAATACATGTAATGATAATAATAATAATAATAAGAAGAAGAAGAACAGAAGGAGGAGGAGGAGGAGGTGGAGAGGGAGGAGGAGGGAGAAAAAGAAGAAGAGAAGGAGGAGGAGGAAGAAGAAGAAGAAGAAGAAGAAGAAGAAGAAGAAGAAGAAGAAGAAGAAGAAGAAGAAGAACAACAACAACAACAAGGAGAAGATGAAGAAGAACAAGAACACCACCACCAACATCTACTACAAAGAACAAGAACTTGAACAACAACAACAACAACAACTACTACTACTACTACTTGTAGACAGCCTCATCATACAAGAGCCCTAAGTGCTTCACAAAAAGCATCAGAGACATAGGCGGACACACGCAGGCCTGACACAAATACGTTGTCAACTTCAGACAATGGGACTATTCTCCCGCATCAATGGAAACCAAGCCCAGAGCTAAGTCTTCTCAGTTCTCACACCCACGACCGGTCACACAGCCTGCTTAGTGTCAATAGCAAGGACAAGTTCTAGTAGTACCGCACGAGAATGCCGAGTAATCCTTTTGCGTGTAGAAGGTTGTCTGTGGGATGGGAGTATTGGAGGGGTGGGGGTGGGGGGTGAGGGGGGACTACTATGCGCTTGTGTCTGGACAGAACAGATTTTTGATGCAGAAATTTTAAATCTCAAATAAGTCTGACTGTCCGCGTTCAAGCAAACAGGAACCAAAAACAAACAAACAAACAAACAAACAAAAAACAAACAAACAAACAAACAAAAAAAAACTAACAAAAACAACAACAACAAAAAAACAAACCCAAAACAAACAAAACCAAAAACAGCAATAAAAAAAAAAAAAAAAAAAAAAAACGAAAAAAAAAAAACCCTGCGGAAAAAGAAAAGAAAACCCACAAAAACCAGACGTGTGTTTAATACAACCAGATAAGACAGGCTCAAATTTTCGGCCAACTGGCCTTTGTCTAGCTGAAAATCTGCGCCTATCTTGTCTGGTCGTATTAAATGTGCGTTCTGATTCTTTACGAAAAAAGAATCAGAACGCGTATCTAATACAACCAGACAAGACAGGAGCAAATGTTCGGCCTACTGGTTTTCGTCTGCTAGACAAAAGCCAGTTGGGCAGACAAATGTCAGTTGGCCGAAAATTTGCGCCTGTCTTGTCTGGTTGTATTAAATACGCGTTCTGATTCTTTTTTCGTGTTTTTTTTTTTTTTCTGGTTCCTGTTCGCATGAATTTTAATTATCCCCAGTTTGCAACAAATTGTCTCCCTTAGAACTTCTTTGAGGAGTCCGAAGAACATTAGTACTAGGTGACTTATTAAAGAAGGAAAAAAAAAAGAAAGACGACAGTAGTGTGGCTTCCAGGGGCCAATGACTTCGACGACTTATTCAAAAAAAAAAATAATAAAAAAAATAATAAAAAGGCGACAGGCAGAGAGGCATCCAGGAGTCAATGACCTGAACGCTGCCCGACCCCCCTTAGAGCGTCAGGAGTTTAGGGCCGAAACACTTGCTTAACGGGGTTTCTCCTCTGAGAACCTTCTGCTGTCCAGCTGTCCCCAGAGCGTTTTTTGCAACTAGTGAAAGAACTATTTCACAGAATTAAGATCATTGCGATATGTATTTTTTTTCTTCAATTTTTTTTTCTCTACTAATTTCTGGCAGTTAAGTTCAGGGACTTTTTTCTTGTGATTTTCTTTTCCCAGTCACCCCACCGGCAACAACTAACTTATACTTCCATTATCACCTTGTCATTGTATTGTTCATGTCAAACTTTGTCTTGGTGAGTTTTAAAGGTGTGGAAGATGTCATTCCAGCCCACAGTTCAGGTTACAGGGCAGGTAGCGGGCCAGAGACCTAAATAGAGAGATCGGTAACCTCTGAAGCAATGTTGACACGTATGTGTCTCGCTGAGGCAGCCCGAGACACGACTAACATAGCGCTGCAGAAGGTTTGGAACCATACACTCATAATACAGACGATACACGCTACCAACCGATAATGTTATATGATTGTGAGGCGTGGACAGTCAACAAGCAAACCCAGAACAAGATTGAGGCAGTCGA